>JAODPA010149313.1:3254-15111 GCA_025585075.1 Nepenthes mirabilis
ACATGACTGACTCACTCACTGTTATTTATTAAGAAAATATTTTAATAATATTTATTTAGTATTTAGCTGATACTTTATATGAAAGATATCCTAATTAATAGTTATGTTTTAAATAGTATATTTGTCTTTTTTAATTTGCTTGGAAGATGTTGCATTAAGGGTATGTTAAACTTTAATTTTAATAGTTGTCCAATAATTTGTGTATGTCATTTAACCCCTTTGAGGTTGGAAGAAAAATTTAAATTTAAAAATAGAGAACTACATGTTTAATGAAGTTTCAGACTCATTCCTTTCATTCTTTTATTACATTTTCAAGTTTGTTATCTCTAAATTTCTATTTCTATTTCTCAATTCATCAACATTTGTTATTAGGGCTGGTCTTAATGCACTTGTCATACCCTAACATTTTCATGGCAGCTCATGGAGGTAGAGGAAGATGTAGCAACCGATCAGGGAGAAATACAAGAGATGATAAACTTCATGCAATTCAAAGACGAGTCAGAAAACTAAGTTTGCATCTTAAATACTAACAGGCTTGTCGGGGGCATGGTGGCTCAAGCCGTGAAACTTCCAGTGACAAACAAGACAACGTTTTTTGCTTATCAAGGAGGACATTTGCAAAGAATATTTTGTCGTGATTTTGACTTTGTAAAAATCAATTTACCAAACTTCTAAGATTGTTTTCAACCTAAAGAACTTCTTGAATGACTTAATACCATTGTCAGAAAATCAAGTGTGAAACTTATTGCTGTAAGGCATCATGGCTATACTTTGGCATGGTGGAGTAAAACCCAAGAAATGAGGCTTCTTAAAAGAAAATCAAAGATTTCTTTTTTGAAGAAAATGAAATCTAGATTTAAAGAAAAATTTCTTCCCTTGGAATTTTTTGTAAATGCTTTTGCTTTTAATTTTTTTTGTCAATTGTGATGGAATATACTAATGAGTTTTATGAACTCATAGCCCACAATGATCTTCATAAAAATAAAGAACAACTTGTGGCAAGATTCGTTGGTAGATTATGGTATCCTATCTATGATGCGGTTGAGATGTGTCAATTATGGTGGTTCAATGAATCATATCTGTTAGGCATATTTGTATTGGCAGATTTCGTGACTATGTCTGATTGTTTTAAAGATCTACATTAAATTCATGTTAGATATTCGCCAATGTGCAATACTGAGTATTTATATCTACCTAGCACCTGCCCTACGCCCAGGCGCCATTTCCCATATATCCATGCTTAAGGCGTGCCCGATCCAAGTCGAGGCACCATTACCTAAGAAGAAGGGCTCAGGGTATGCTTGAGAAGTGCCTGAGATGCCATGTACCAAGAGTCAGTGCTCAAGGCACCATTTTCCTAATGCCAGTGCTCGAGGCACGTTCAAGCCGTACTCGAGCATTGGGGCATAGACCCAGTGCCAACCTAGGTGCACTTAATGTGTACGCGAGCAACGCTTGAGTGTTGGGGTGCACATTTTTAAACGTTCATATTTTTTAACCTATTTTTTTGGCCTCCTTATATATAGCCACCTTCTTTTCTTTGTGGCATATTTATGGAAAATATATTTCTTATGGGTGCTTAGTGCAAAAACACTCCCTTTTATGCTTGTTAAGTGCTCCCATTTGAGAAAACTCACCATTGATTATTGTGCTTCAATTCTAAAGTTTTCTCATATTCTCTACTTTGTCCTATATACCTTTTCCTACCTGTTAATCTTCGTAAGAGACATGGATAGTGTGAATATTGGGATCCCGTGGTGTGCTGAAATTCGATAGCTTGTAAAAACAAGATTGACAAGAACACCAGAAGGAGTCCAATTT
This sequence comes from Nepenthes mirabilis, assembly GCA_025585075.1. NCBI lineage: Eukaryota > Viridiplantae > Streptophyta > Magnoliopsida > Caryophyllales > Nepenthaceae > Nepenthes > Nepenthes mirabilis. The sequence continues at coordinate 5,076 of JAODPA010149313.1, forward strand.
CATTGTCGTAAGCAAACCTAATGAGTTTCTTAGTATGGGTTACAATATGGGAATAAGTCAGTAAAATTAGTATATCTGTACCACCCGACCTGTAAGTTAACTTTTTTAATATATTCTTTTCAGTAGCTGTAAAAGTGCAGAGGGTTTTATTTAATAGTCATGATTATCAAGGTTTTTCTTTTTCGCCAAAATTGTGCCTTGATTATTACTACTTATGGTGTCTTTATTTGATATACTGTTGATTGTTTATTTCGTCTAGATCTAAATATATTTGACATTTATTATATATTTATGTTTACATTTATTCCACAAATTGAAAAAGGGGTTGAAAAAAGTTGTGATTTGGGACTCTATAGTCCATTTCATTTGGTATCAAAAACTCGCCCCGATTAACGATCCCGATTGAAATGCATACTAGCCAATCACTTTTTGTTCATCTCTACTTTGTTGTGAGCAGCTATGTTTTTTGGAAGGTATATGTGAGAGCCTTCCTTAAATCCATGGATGAATATATATGGGCTAGTACTCAATTTGGGTAGATACCATCCAAAAAGCACTACAGATGATAAACCAAAAGTTATATCTCTATGATTAAAAGACAAACTTGATACTTGTAATTAGAATAGTAGGGCTGCATGTTATTTTTATGGTTGTGTCCTCTGAAGAGTTTAAACATATCTCGTTGTGTGAGACATTTAAAGATGTATGGGATATTATTGAAATCACACATGAAGGAATAAAATTAGTAAAGAATTAAAAATTAAAAATACTTACTACTAAATTTGAAAAAATCAGGATGATGAATGATTAGACTTTTTAAAAATTTTATATCAAATTAAATGATATAATAAACTCTATATTTAACTTGAGAGAACAAATTCTAAAAAACAAAATTATTCAAAAAATCTTAATATCGTTCTCTGAATGATTTTGACCCAAAATCACTACAATCAAAAAGAGTAAAGATATTGACAAATTGAAATTAGAAGAACTTATTGGCTCTTTACAAGCATATGAATACACACTCTCACTGTAAAAGAAGAATGAATTCATTGCGCTAAAATCTGTCAAAAAAGAGAGAGACCGTAACTCCGATGAAGAGTCTTATAGTGATGAGAATTTACCTTATTTATAAAAAAATTAAAAAAAAATTTAAGAATAAAAGTAACAAACCAACTTCTAAAGAAAATAACTTAGCAAATAATTCCATCAAGAAAGATAAAAAGAAAAATAAATATACAAAAAATAAGAAGCCTTAAGGAATCCAAAGCCACAAATAATACGGTTTCGCTCATATCCGGACAGGGTGTCATAACTTTAAAAGATAGAAAGGAAAAGCCTTAAATGTATCATTAACAAATGATGAAGAGGAAGAAAACCATGATACAAAATTCTCGGAAGAGGATGAGGTAAATTATATGGTCTTCAAATGTAATGCACCGATTTTTAAATATCGTAATTATGGTTATATAATTAAGATTGGGTTTAATTTATATTAAGTTACAAGGAAATTATCTTAATGGCCAATGAAGTTGTGACCTACTTAGGACCAAGAAAGTTGACTAGATTTGGCATAGTTGACAAAAATAATAAGTTGGCTGGACAAGAATTGTTGACCAACCAGATTGAAATGTTGACTTGCCAAAATTTTGTTGACCGGCTTAGATAAACTGGGAGGAGATTGTCCGATCCACACCCTGTTGATTGGCAGCCTGTGAGGAAGAATCCGGTCAACATACGTTGACCGGCTAATATGTATTTTGCCTTTTTGCCAAAAATATCGGCCGTAAAAAATGACCGGTTGCCAATGCCGATATGCATTTGAGGAAGAATGACCGGTTGCCAATGTCGATATGCATTTTGAGGAAAAATGACCAGTTGCCAAAATATCCGGTCAACGCCCTCTTGACCGGCTGGTCATGATTTCTGCCAGGCTGCGCCATTTTGCTAGGTATGGCAAAATGGCCAGTTTGCATAAATCACCGATATGGATGAAATTACCGATATGGTAAATGACCGGTATGAATGAATGACAATTTACTGATATGGATGAATGTCAAATTGACCGGTATGGATAAATGTCAAATTTATAGGTATGAATAAATGTCAAATTTATCAGTATGGATAAAATTACCGGTATTGCAAATGACTTGTATGAATGAATGGTAATTTACCAGTATGGACGAATATCAAATTGACCGGTATGGATAAATGTCAAACAACCTGTATGGATGAAATGATCAGTATGACAAAATGGATAAATTTACCGATTTGCACAAAACTATCGGTATGGATGAAATGACTAGTATGACAAAATAACTGAAACGCCCAAGAAAACCCGGCCTGAAAATAAATAGTAGCATTCGAAGATATCATAAAGAGTCTGAGGACCCATAATAAGGCCGAGGACTTTGAGTATAAATGGGAGTTAATCATCCGAATCAGTGTAAGTCATACCCTACTCTTATCTACTCCTACCTACTCGAATGATCTGAAACTTTCTAGAGAAGGGATATAAGAAACATATTTGAAGTAGGTAGCCAATCCCTATTAACTCTCACCTACCCAATTGCCTATAAATATTGAGTTTGGTAGAATTGGGGGAAAAGGGGCACATAAGAGGTGCAGAAGACGAAGGAGGCAAAGGAAATGCAAGAGAAGAATTAAAGGAAGAAAACCCAATGCCAGAATTAAGGAAATCTGCAGAAAATGCTAAGGCAAGTGTACCCTTCATTTTTGCTAATACATGTTTAAAAATCTGATAAGCATTATCGTTCTCATGCTTTTCTTCAAGTATGTCGTAAAGATTGCTTTCTTATGCTCAGTGCATATGTTGTATTTTACATATGGGATTTTGTTTCATGATTCATGCTTGAGTAATGTTAGAATCCTTTCTGTTTAGTATGATCGGTTTGAAATAAAGTTGTGTGTTTGCATGTTGATGCTATTTATGAACAAAAGCCTGTTGCTTTAAAGAACTTCGATTATTTGCATCCTTGAAGAAGTCCAGGTATTTGCATTTTTGAAGAACTCTGGTTATTTTTGAAACTCATGATTTATGAAATTGGATTTGGTGGCCAAGAATTGTAGCCCTAAAATGTGGCAATTTTTTGTTATATATATTAGTTAAGAATTGCGGACCTTAAATATAGCCATTTTGTTGGTCAAGAATTACGGACCTGAAATGTAGTTATTTTTGAGATGGTCGAGAGTTGCAAACCTTAAATATAGCCATTTATGAGATATGATAGTCGAGAGCTGCAAACATTAAATGTAGCCGTTTCTAAAAAGGTCGAGAGTTGTAGACCTTAAATATAGCCGATTTTTGACGAAAATTTTGTTTTGGAATTGAAACATGCTTTGGGAACCATTTCACATGAAAATAATTTCGGCTTATGTTTTATGTTTTATGGAAATGATTTTAGCCCATGTTTATATTCTGTTTGTATAACGCTCTCATTCTATTGCATTTGATTCCAGTTGAAGCTATTTAATTATGCATGTTTTCATTTATGGGTACCTTGCTGGGCAAATCTGCTCACCATTGCTGTTTTCTTCCCACAGATGACCAAGAACTTATGTCGGACGAGAAAGAGTGGAGTTGGATGGTTGACTTGTAGCTAGGAAGAAAGGTTGATTCGGACACTGGTAGCAGCTTAAGACCGATCTCGATGTATTTTTCTTTTGCTTATTTTGGAAAATTTTGTAGAACGATTCCGTTGTATAAATTAATAGGTAATTATATGCTTCCGCATAATTTTATGGATCAAGAAATTTTGGTTCCTAGTGGCATCTTATGTGTCTTTTGCTGACCGACTAAGGACCTCGGATGGTCAAGTTGTGATCGACCTACTTTATGGCCGACTTGTTGACCGTCCGTTTGCGATCCTGTGTATAAAAAGAATTTTTATACAATAAATTTATATTTTTTTGTTTTCAAAGCTATGAGGCAAACTTTAAATTTGACTACTGGCGGAGGTCATATAAGGGAGTATGACCCGTTCTGTCACAGTTGGTGTGATGGAACGGGTCCTTATTCTCTAAAGACCTCCATCAATAAACATACAAAACTAATACTTAATTTTAAATACATTTAATTTTGTAAAAAATTGAGTAGAATTCCCTCTTTAAAAATGCCAAAACCATACAAATAATCTGAATAAACACAACCAGCATAAGGCATATACATAGACAATCCTCAAAATTAAATCCACTTCACACTCACAACACATTCACAGAATCAACAAATACCATATCATTCATGGCACCAATACAGTATCCCAACTACCGTATTGAATTTAAGAGAGATGCCATCTAGGATCAAGACAAATCCAATATCAAAAATAATGTGGAAGCAATTATAACCATAAATTAACCCGCGGAAGCAAAAATAATACATTTATGAAAGTACAAAAACATTATATATCATCATAATGTATATAGCATTCATTCCAAAGACTGGCTATATACATTCACAAGTCCTCAAAGATTCAAAATCTTCAAAATCCTTCGAACTCCACAAGCTTTCTTCTAGTCAAATCCGATCTTCGATCCTTCCTATCAAACTTCAACTTATTTGGGAGGTAAAAAACAAAAGCAATAAGGATGAGTCGAAGCCCAACAATGTATCATAAAAATAGAAATATGTAAAATTTGTATAAGCATATATATATAATAGAAGGAAATTGACATGACATGATTAAGAAACAAAAGACACGCAGAAATAGGAAAAAGCATGGAATGATTTAGAAACGTGAGTTTAGAGATGAAAATCCTATTTTATTTCTTATGTTTTTCTTTTGGTTATTTCCTTTACTAATCTAAATCAGAACATGTACCGAAAATCAAAGACCAGTTTAAAACCTTACTTATCCTCTATTTTAACTTTTACGATCCAAAGGGACCCGAGCTAGTAGACCCTACTAGCCGAGAAAGTAAATAATTGAGGATAGATTGTGTTCACTCCACACAATCTAAGGCCAAAATTCAAAGGTTCTCATTTCCCAACCTCTAAAGTTTAAAAGTTTCTATCCTCCCAATTTAATGCCCCAAGGAGAGGCGGACCATGTATCACTCCATGAACGGAATTATTTTTTATTATTATCATAACGTTCTAAGGCATGTCAGAGAACCCTATGTGACTACAAAAAAGTCCTTGGTTCAATTTTCTTACTGATTTAAGGTATTCTTGTTCTTTATTCTTAGTCTTAGCTTATCATGTCTCAAAGGCCACTTCAAACTTATATAAATCAAACGTTCAGATAATTTCTAAAACTCTCAAAAATTGACAGAATAGCCTTTAAACAAATTCTAAGATAAAAATCATCAAACAAACTCAACTAATGTGTCAAATAACATTCTCATCTCATTTTTCAAAGCTTACAATAATTTTCAACTTCCATTTACGAATTAGGATTTGGGACAAAGCTTCTAGACGTAAACCGAACACAAAATTTATGCCAAATCATGAAATCAAAGCCATACATCATCTTCTTAATGCCTAAACATGAAATCTATCAAGTAAATCATGAGAAACATGCATCGTTCGGAGCAAATCATAGAAAAAGAGAGTTTAGAGCATAAATATCAAAATAGAGATTTCAAAAAATAATAACAGAGGAAAATAAAGTTTAAGGTATACTTATCTCAACCTGATTTACCGATTTTATTACTCTAATCGGACCAGATATGGCAAAAAAATCCCTCCTCTTTCTCTTTTCCTCTCTTTCTCCTTCGTGCTACTCGTCGTTCTCCCCTAAAACTCTTCCCCCTTCCCCTTTTTTATAAACGAAACTGAGTGTCGGTGGGACAAAATCGCACTCACACTCTAGCATCTATCGAGCGCACGACAAGCACAAGTCATTAGAAAATGGCGCCCTTCGGGTGGCTCGAGCAAATAGTGAGCCTGGACCAATTTGTTTTCAGCGCCTCCTTTTGTGCTCAAGTGAAAGAGAGCACAATACATTATGGAATTAGCGCCTCCTTGGACGCTTGAGCCAATGGCATGTGTGGGCTCTTTCAGAGTAATTTGCTTTTGGCACCCTCTATTGGGTTCAAGCCTACACTGAGCCCAACTCTACTATTTGCTGCACTAAGGCTAATTTCTCAAGTTTTTCAATGTCACTTATCCCAAACTTAATTATATCAAGTTATTTATTAGAATTTACCATATTTTGAGAACTTAGACCTCACAATTTTTCCCACTTAAAAAAATTTCGTCTTCGAAATTTAACAAACCTTGAATTTTCTTAATCGGAGGAAACCTTTATAATGTTCCCAAGTTATTTCTTCAATTAAATGATTATCCTAGACAACCTTAAGCATTCAAATCGCCTTGATCTTTAGTACCTAATTTGTTCTATAAATATCTAAATTCACCAAATCCAAAGGCAAACCCAACTCATTAACTACTTCTTCCAACCTAATTCGAAACCTCAAACGGATTAATGATTTTCTTACTCCGAATTACGCTAAACCTAAAAAATGATTATTCCTTTCGAGCCTCAAATCGAACCTTAAAATATATGGGTTCACCACTATTTCATTACACAACTCTAATTAATCGTCTAACTATGAATCATCTAGTTACAATTCACCACCATATCTGATTTAACCCAACACCTAAAATTATCTGGTCAAGTCTGATCAAGATTTCAACATAAATCTCAAATTACAATTACATATCAAAGTCGAAATACTTTATATTCTCATTAATTCGTTGGTATGACGACAAATTGACATTTTTCTAAAATACATAACCCATGTTGAACACTTAGTAAACAAATCCCAAAATATATATATCATGTAAACAAATCCCACAAATTTTCAAGTTACAGCCAAATTAGAAATTTTGATCGTAGCAACCACCTGAAAATTTACACAGCCTTAGGTGATCACCTAAAACCTCAAACTCAAACACTTAACAATTTTAGGATCTTATTGGCACACCGATAAGCCAACTAATTCCATCCGAACGCATTATTCATAATCACAATGGGTGGGTCGTCCTAATCGTCTTGAAACAAAACCATGAGGACTCCTCATTTCATGATTTCATGTCCTTAATACTTCTGATACAATTCCCCCTCCAAAATCAAAGTAAGCATCCCATATGGAGCACCAAGGACACATCAAATTCAAAGGCTTCCGATATCAATTATCGATCACACTCTTCACTTTTTCTCAAAAGACACTAAGATCCAACTTTACTATCCTCAATTTATCGCCTGCACTATCGCATACTCATTTTTTCTTTACCATACAACTCCTTAAACTTTTAGAACTATTGGACAATAACGATCCCCCATAAGCAACACCTATAAATCCTCAAACAAGGAGCCCAACAGCTAACTCCAACTATGGGTGAAGCAATTTTGAATCATGGGCTTCTCCCCCTTGATTCTAACGTAGCCACCTATCACGATGTAGGAATAACATAATCCTAACCTTCCTCAAAAGCATTACATTCTAGCATTATATCCTAAGATGACTTACCAGACTCATCAGGGGTCAACCCAAATAATATAGTCAACAATTTACCCTTAATTCCTCGAAGGCTATCTTTACATGTCCCATTTCTATGAACACCAATCACTTCTAAGCCAAACACCTCATGGCTCAACAATCCTTAAGGAATACTTATCCAATTTAGTCAGACCCAATATGAACATACATTTTTGTGACATTAATCAGTCTTCTCAATAAGCTGTTGTTATTGAAGAAGCCTCACGCCCACATCACATTCTTCCTTAGTTGAATTCATATTCCTCGCTCTATTGAGCATATGGTTGACTGCCTTTCATAATTCATGAAATCCACAAAAGGCCATCAAATCCAAATGGCATCACCCAATTTTTGCAATAATCGAACTAAAATCCAAGGACTTTACTGTTCGATCAACCTCAAGTAAAATCACAAGGGTTTCTTCTTTCATATTTTCATAACCGCACTGCTTCGATATTGGAACCTACTCATGGTGACCCTTCACTTCTTTTATGAATATCTAAATCTTAAAGACTCCTAACATCAAATCATTAATTTCTTAGTTAACCTAATTTTCAAAATTTTTCAAATAATCTCATCGATTCTATTTGAATTCTCAAGATCAGTGCCGATTTTGGCACAACTTTAATAGCAACTTTATTTGCCGGTCAGAAGATGAGACAGGTTAATCCTCTTTTTTAACAGTTTTCTCTAATTTTCTTATCTGTATAATGACTTCTAGATATGACCTAATATGCCATCTACACTTGACACATCTTTTCATCATATACTTTGTAGTTACAGTGATATTATTTCTATTACCTCTTTTTTTACGACTCATCTGATACTTTAAAACCTACGACTCCAATTGCAAATCAGAATACTCTTTTTAAAATTATCTATTCTAGTGTAGCAATTTGCCAACCAAATCTTCTTAGCATCCCATCAAAGTCCAGTATTTCAAATTAGATCGATTAATCATTCATAATTTCAAACTGAATATCAGAACACATAATTCTATCAAACAAGGATTTACCTATTAGGGATTAACATCATTATAATTCTTTCTAGAAATTAGGACACATATAAAATTGCACTTAATCTTTGGATCACAGACTTGTCATCTAATTTTAACTTCTAGACATTCCAAGTATTTCATGAAGAAATGGAGTTCTTCTAAAATTGCCTTCAAAACTTTCCAAGGGATGGAGTGTGATATTAGGAAACCCACCATCAATTTTGCCTTACACTCAACTTATGGCAATGAACTAATTTCATCTGGGCAACCAAAAACCTTGAACACTTTCCTTTTTTTCCTCAAGCTGAATATCAACATTGACCTTGATCGGATTGAACATTTTTATATAATGCTTCAAAAGACACTTCCTAAATTGATTATCCTTTATATATCCATAGGAACCCAAACGAAATTATCCTCTTGCACCATATCCATTGGCCCAAATATTTAATCAATTATCAACTTATAATAAGCCTCAAAAGGATCAATCTAAATATTCGTCTGATAGTCATAATCCCAAACAAACTAGTGGCAATTCCATTATCCCAGAACCGCTATCATTAAAGCGGATTTCAAATCAAATTTCCTACTTTAAAGACTGAAATCAAACTTCATAACCCAGAGCTATGGTCTCATAGACTTCCAAGTTCTGTCGCCTTCCATTCACTTTGAATTTTGAAACAAAAGTAACTCTGTCATATTAAAATTTAGGCTTTAGCATTAACTAGGACACGAAGCTTCTTAGACACAACATCCTGATCCTGCTTGATGGTAGCCCACTTTGTCAGATTAGAATGGTTAAGTCTAACCAATATATTTTATGCCTTTATCTACTTATTCAATCTATCTTATTGTAACCTAAACTTCCGCATAAGATTTAAATCAAACCAAAGGCATCTCTTTTTCTCTGATATCAACTGTGATGGAACAACTCCTTATCCTCTGAAGACCTCCGTCAATAAACATACAAAACTAATGCTTTAATTTTAAACACATTTAATTCTACAGAAAATCAGGTAAATTTTTTTTAAATGGGCCAAAATTATACAAATAACCTAAATAAACACAGCCTGCACAAGACATATACGTAGACAATCCTCAAAATTAAATCCACTATACATTCACAGGATCAACAAACGTCATATCATCCATAACTCCAACATAGTACTCCAAACTACTGTATTAGATCTAAGAGAAATACCATCTAGGTCCAAGATAAATCCAAATATCAAAATAATACGAAAGTAACTATAACCATAAATCAACCTGCAAAAGCAAAAATAATACATTTATCAAAGTACAAAAATATTTTATATCATCATAATGTATAGCATTCATTCCAAATACTGGCTACATACATTCACAAGTCCTCGAAGATTCGAAAGCTTTCGAACTCCACAAGTTTCTTTTAGCCAAATTCTATCTTTGGTCCTTCGTATCAGGCTTCAGCTTATCTGGGAGGGAAAAAACAAAAGCAACAAGGATGAGCTGAAGCCCAACAAGGTACCATAAAAATAGAAATATGTAGAATTGGTA
>JAODPA010149324.1:0-15111 GCA_025585075.1 Nepenthes mirabilis
TCTCTCTTTGGCCAATATTGTGTTTAGATACACAACATTAGAGCCACAACTAAGTAGTGGCTTTTGGATCCTGTGTAGCTTGTGTTGTTGTTTATTGTCGATGGTTGGGATTTATGAATGTATTATGTATTGTACAGGAAATTAGACAAGTTTTTTTGTATTAGCGGATGTCTGTATTACAGATAAAATTCTGTCAAATTTTTGGCCGAAAAATACAGTCTGTCACAGCCGTTAGTCTGGCCAGCGGGATCGTCCTCTTCTTTAGAATCTGAGCCCTTCACCAAGGAGTCGAGATAGGAGGAAGTAGAGCCAAGGGGGCGCGCTGAGGCAAATTTCGCCGTTGCAGCGGCAGGAGGCTGCCTGTTGGAGCCGTCAGTCCTTGGGCCGATGAGGCTACTGAGGGCGCCACCAGGCTTCGAGTCCGGAAGGGAATCTAACTCCTCTCGACATCGGGGTCCGAAGGATGCCAGTTGATTGGTCCTTCGCGCTCAGTGAACAGTTGAGGGAGCCAAATGTAAGGTGTAGGCCACTGTCGTCAAGGTCAAACAGAGTCGGGTGCGAGCGGCTTATTTTGAATAGGCCTAGTCCGAATCAGAGGCAAGGGCATCACAACTGGCCGACGCCAACGCTTATGCTCGGAGTCAGATCGTGACTCTTTAGGGGGAGCTCCAGCTATGTCGGGAGCCACTTTGAGACGAGCATGTTGTCTAGGCGCAACTAGAGGCCGAGCTGAGGTTGAGGATCTGCCCGAAAGAGCAGGCTTTGATGCTGGAGGGGCAGTTCCAAGAAGGGATTTGCCTGAATCGGAGGATAGCTTCTCTGGTGGCGCCTAGCTTCCTTACGGGCTTCCTAGATTCCTGGAGCATGAGTGCTTAGACGTGATCGGAGCTGACTAAGTCCCCAACTTCTGATCCTGCTAAGCCCGATAGGCGCAGATAGCATTATTGTATTTTGTGGCCACTGGTTGGCCTTATTCGTAAAGAAATTTCATTAGTAAAATTTCCTTTTGAAAAGTAATTTATTTGTCATAGCATGTTGCCTTTGAACGTCGAGCACAACACTTCCGGCCTGGAAGTCAGACGAGTCACCATTGTTGTCATCCTTGATGATTGGCATCTTTGCATTAATTGCTTGTTGTGACGGTTGGGATTAGGCAAATGGTTGCGGCGCGAGTTTTGAGGCTGCATGTTAGGCGCCATGATCGGATAACTTGGATGGATGTGCTGCGCCCTGCTGAAGGAATGCGTGTCATGGCCATTGTTGAAGGCAACCTTTGGGTTTCCCGCACAAAGCCATTTGAGGCCCCTCTTGGCTACCTATTTAAATGATGTCTTCCGTCACCATTCATTCTTTGCATTCTTCTACTTCATATGTCAATGGTGAATAGGAAGGGTCCTGCGCCTCTCACGATTTGCCAAAGAGTTGGTGATATTAAGTCGGTTCTTTCAGTGAGTGCCGTTGCTACTCAGTTGGTCAAGTATCACATCCCTAGTGATTTGGCCCACCTTCTTCCTGGTGAGTAAGGTAGAGCAGATGCGCCTCCTATGAGCTTCATCACCATCTCTGAGCCTCATTTAAAGGGTGGGCCTCGTTTCCCAATAGTGCTTGACTTGTATGGGATCCTATCGGCGTTGGGCGTCCCCATGGCGCAGCACGACATTACCTGGTGTCCATGTGTGTCTTCGTTCGTCTCCATGGTTGCTTGTTTTTCCCCCATTCGGTGAAGGTGATATTTCATTTCAACCAATTGGATGACTGGATTTCCATGTCGTCCCATCCTAGCTTCCTTTTTCTTGAGACCAACACTAACTCCACGAAGAACTTGAAGGACCGCTTCTTCTTCTTGGCTGCTCCTCCTAAGTGGGATATCCCCAATGAGTGGGGTTTTGTGGGTGAGTTTTTCCCGTAGAAGGTGAGCAAGTAGGAAGAGGGAAAGAAGAAGATAACGGATCTTATTCAGGCGGTGATTCAAACATTTTGCATCTGGGGGTATTATCTAACCCTTGAGGTTTTTGCGGCCGTTAGGTGGGAGCCGACGGGCAATGCAACAGTGGCCATCACTGAGAAGATGAAGGCTAGAGTTCTGGTCATCCGAGAGCCTTTCCGTGAGATACTTGAGCAGCGTGGCTCATCGTCTTCATTGGAGTCCTCCTCTGGTGAGGATATGGTGGTCCTGAAGAGGCTGAGATGGGTAGGCGGCACTTCGAGCAGGAAGGCCCTGATTTTGCCAGCTGCATTAGGGCAACCCTCCGGGTCTACCCTGATGACACCTACTAGAGCCACCACTGCACCGTAGGAGCCAGAGTCCGAGCCATCTAAGGGAGCTACTGAGTTTTTGTCAATTCCTGCTGTTACTTTGGCGAAATACAGCATTCACTTTGTTGACCATCCACCAGCTAAGGGTCTACGCCGAGTTCCTTTTTCGACATTGATGCCGGACCCTCCCATGGAGACTGGTCAGCTGAACCCATTGCGGAGGAAATTGCTACATGCATTGACGAAGAGGCAGTTGGCATAACCAAGCTTGTTGAGATAATGGATCTTGTGCCTAACACTGAGCTGGCGGATACTTCAGAGATTGCCGATGTGCCGGTCATGGGGTTATTGGCGGCCTTGGTCACGGAGCCTAAACTTACTACAGAGGTAGGCACGGCTGAGGGGGTTGCCATAGGACCTCCAGTTAGTGAGGCCCCAGAGAGCGAAAGGGAGGAGGCTGCCGAGCATCCAGAGCCCCCAAGCGTGCCCATACCTAGGATTGTGTTAGAGTTCCCTAGTGCTGCGGAGGAGCCCTTCGTCGAGGTATGACTTCTTCATTCGTCAAGTAGGGGATGTGTTTGTCGATATCCTTTGTGCAATATGTTCCCACGTTGCTAGGACTCACGGGCTTTCTGTCTCTTTTCCCTTTTGCAGAGCTTGACTGCGGTTCACCTCATCCAAATAACCCTCTTTTAACGGGATGAGTTCATCCGTTGACTCTGAGAAGAGGTTGAGCGGCCAATGATACGGTACAAAGAGGATGAGACCGTAGCCCTGAACCAAGAGTTGTCCTCTGTGAGGAAGGAGGTCGTGCAATTGAAGAGTGACCTACTGGCAGCTCGTGGCCACATTTCTGACCTTTAGGACCGGAGTGCTTGTGTTGAGGCTGACTTGCGAGTTTGACTTACCCCGAAGGAGATAGTGCGGGTGCTGGATGAGAGGTTCTGGGACAGCATATGTCTGTGTCATTGCATAGCATTCGTCGCGGTTCTAGGCATCTTTGAGGGAATTTTTAATCCGAGGAATGATGGAGTTAAGGAAAGCTCTCTCCTGACCGACTTCTTGGAGGGGTTAGGGCCCTCGAGCACTTAGGATAGTTGGACCCTTTGTACATTTTTTCCAGTGTAGCTTCATGAGCAGCCTTATAATTCTCAATTTGAATGATTATTGAAGTACATTCTTTATGTCCACCAGGGCTGTGGTCTGTCGCTACTTCTAAGTTTTGTCGTTTCTTTTGCTGTGTTGGTTAAGTTATTTTGTTATTGTTTCCGAGCCCCACTGTGGGAGCCATTTGTGCTGTGCTCATTCTGTGCTTAGTGGGATGCTCCGTCTAGTGAGTTGGACATTGCCGCACGCCCAGGGTGGAGTCTCACAAGGGCTAACTGGGTTTTAAGGCCACAACAACCGGATTGGGGTCTTAAGTCATTGTGCACACGACACCGTTTCGGTGCTCGACCCCGCTTAGGTCATCGTCGCTTACGCGTTTATGGTCCTAACCGATTGACCATTGTTGACTAAAGGTGCTCTCTTTTTCAGAAGAAGATTGTCACACGCCTACCTCTTAGGCCCCCTAAGGTTTTAATGGTCATCTTGTCGGGAGCTGTCAGAGCCCCCAGGCCTACTCTTTTGACCACGTATGAGCCGCTTTGCACGAGGTCAAGGTTTTCTTGGGCGCTAAAGGGCCTTTTAATGAGGAGCTGAAGTTTGATGTTCGGCCATACGGGGGCTGCTTAGCATGGGACCAAGGTTTCTCGGCCGCTAAATGGCCTTTGGGCGCGAAGCGGAAGTTTGGAGTTTGGCATTGTGTGGGCCGCTTGGTCCAATGCCAGGGCTTCTCTCACAGGTGGACGAGTGTCCTCCTAACTTATGGGCAGTTTAGGCCATTTTTCTTTTTGAGATGGCAAGCATGCAAGCACTCATATGAACAGCCAGAAAGGAAAATGAAAATGACAATTTTATTAACGAAAACATGAAACATGTACAAGCACCCTGAATCATGTATGCACACCTTACCTAGGCATGTCCGAGGATCACTGGTAGTATTTCTTGAGGTGGGTGGTATTTCAGATCCAAGGAACCAATTTGCGATCCTAAGAGTACAGCTTGTATATCCCATTTCGGAGGATCGTTGAGACAAGGAACGGCCCTTCCCAGTTTGGGAAAAGTTTGTTCATGTGAGTAGTTTTATCGCCACCTTTACACTCTGTAGGACTAAATCCCTAACCCTGAGCGGGCGAGCTATCATCCGCTTGTTGTAGTAACGAGCGATGTGCTACTGCTAGGCCACTGTCCTTAAGCATGCCGCATCAGGGCTTCCGGGAGCAGATCCAGGTGCTCTTTGAGCCACTGGGAGTTGCTGATAGGGTTGAAGCATTCAATTTGGATGCTGGGTAGCCCTACCTTGACGGTGATGACCGCTTCAACCTTGAAGGTGGTCAGGAACGGTCAGCTTAGAATTGTGTTGTAGACCGACGGTAGGTGACGACGAGGAACATAAGCGCTCGTGTGGTTGTATGCTGGTGGGTCCCCATTGTGACCTCTAGTTGAACTTCTCCCTACACAGGCACTGGTTCATTATCTAGGTCATACAGAGGGCCCTTGGCTACTCTCATCCGGCTCTTTTTTAGTCCAAGTTTAAAAAATGCATCGAGATATAGCAAATTGTGAGAGTTTTCATTATCGATGAAAACTCATTTCAACTAGTAGTCTAGTATACCATCTGAAACGAGGGTTGATACAACAAGATGGTCATAATGAGAAAAAATTACATGAGTCATATCGTCATCACTAAAACTAATGATATCAGTGCTAACCCCTACCCTTACTCTCTTGCTATAGGATGCGGCCTCAAGTCGATCCTAGCCGTTGCTCTTGGCCGGCCTGCTTGAAATCATGCTGATGATGCCGGTGACGACACGGTTCCTCAGCTGCTCTTTGGCTTCATCGTTGGTAACCTTGGGGGCCTACTCCGGGCTTCTTAGGAATCATGTCAAGTGTCCCCGGTAGACCAGGCCTTCAGTCTCCTTCTGTAAGGTCTGACAATCCTCTATGGTATGCCCTAGGGACCGGTGAAAATGACAGTATTTTGTCTGGTCTTCAGCCTCTGGGATCTTCGGCGCTTTGGGCCATTTTTGGAACTTTTCGTCCCAGATCTGCATCAAAATATTTAAACGGGTGTCATTTAGAGGTGACAAGGCCAAGAGCCTGAACTCTCTTCAGACACTCAGCTTAGACTGCAGTTGCTTGCGAGGTTTCCAAGAGCGGCCGCCATCTCCGTTTTTCTTCTTCCCCACGATTGGACCTTTCGGTTGTTGTTCCACTCGTTCGGGTCACTTCTCTTTGTTGGCCTCCTCAGCCGTAATGTAGGCTCAAATAATTGCCTCAACTTTCCGAAAGGTCTGAGGGCGCTAATATGCCAAGTGCTTGAAGGACTCCCCAACTGCAAATGTAGCGATGAAGGCGCTCAACCTCATCTCGTTGGAGAGTTAGGAGATTCGGTAAGCTTTTGTGGTGAAGCGATTGAGGAACCGCTTTAGGCTCTCCTAAAGCTTCTGGAGGAGGCGTACAAGATACCAGGGCTGCTTCCCTTTCCTCCAACTGGAGGTAAATTGGCACAAAAAGCAGTCAGCAAGCTCGTCAGATGATTGAATGAGTTGCGTCGGATGCCATGAAACTAAAGCTTGGTGCCCCCTTGAGTGTCAGGGGGAAGCACTAACACAGTGGCCTCGCTCACCTCGTGAAAGAACAGTAGCATCTGGAAGTAGTCCAAGTGATCCATTCGATCCGTACTTCCGTTGTACGCGTCCAGTGCTAACATCTTAAACCTAAGGGGGAGCGGCTATGTCTGGATGTCCATGGCGAATGGCGACCTCCTTAAGTCGAGCGTCTATCGCCTGGCTTCCCCCTTAAACAAGTGCTGACATATCAACTGCACCTTCTCCTTTATTCGAGGGGTGGACTCACTCCTCTTGATATTGATAAAGTCTCGGAGTTCTTTGGAGGGGTGTGCAGGTCGTGGCTGTCCCCCACATAGGACGGTTGCGTATTGCATGAGTCCTCTCCTCTGGTCATTGGCCTCCTGTCACTGCAGGGGTTGCAAGGATTCTACTGCTCCTGGCTTTCCTGTAACGCTTCTTGCTCAGGAGGCTCCGAGCTAATGTCTGAACCTTATTGCTAGAGGTCGCCCGGGCCCCAGCGTCGTCAGGCCTAGTTGTTCTCGCTGCTGGGGCCCTTGCCCCATGCCCTTTTGTCTAAAGGTCAATGCCTGGGGTCCTAGGAGAGGAACTCCCATCTATTGCGCGCCAGTCCGAGCACATAGCACTTGAAGTATTTGTTTTACGTCGCCCACGTCGGCTGCTAGCTTGCCTCGTCTCGCTCAAGCTACTCGCCGACACAGCTACCCACAAAGGGATCATCATTGTGGGCTGCCATGTCTCTCGCTAGCACACTAGCCTGCGCTCTAGCATTGAACATCTTTTGAGTAGGAGAGTAGATGTTATGACAAGTGGTCAGGCCTTCCATATGTGGCTAAGACGGAGGTAAAGAAAGCCCTTTTTGAAAAGGATCAAGCCATCAGTGAGATATTACTTTAAAATTTTTAATATTATATGACTTGAAATTAGACAGGTGATCATATGAATTTTTATCAAAGAATATTATATGTCATAATCTTTACAAAAATGGATTTCACATGTTTATAGGTCTTTTTCTATCTAACATAGCTTAAATGTTAGATCAAATATAAGAGTAAATTCTATCCATTGACGCTAGGCATAGGATGGTAAAACAAATTAAGTCTTCGAAGACCCCCACACACTAGAGTCAGTGAATGTCATAATAAACCATAACTTTGCATACTATATTAAACCAGATGTGTTACAAAAATACAAACATTTTATCTATTTATATGGTCATTTTTATAATCTTTATATAATTTTTTTCATATATAATTTTTTTTAAAAAAAAGAAACAAATTATGCATTATAAAGATGGCAATAAAAAAGTTATTTATGCGTATTATTTCTTCTGTATGAAAAATGATAGATATTTTATTTATGCAATGTTTCTGTATAGACATTTTATGCTAATTACCACCCAAAATCAAAGAGTAGAAAGGGTATTCCACTATCGGCTTAGGCAGCAGCCCACCTGCAACTTTCAGTAAACGTTCTAGCACACAGGACATTCAGCTCATTTATGATTTTCCTGTAACATAGTAATTTTCCCAGAGCTATGTACTGAGTCTACATATTAATAATCATAAACTTTAGTATTTACAAAAATAAGAGCATCTCTCGCCACAGAAACATTTGCAGCAATAATACAGTGTGCAAATAGTATATGATGAATACATTTTTTTGATTCTCAGCCAAAAAAAAAAAAAAAAAAACAAGCATTACAGCGTATTTTGAACCATCAAAGGATTCCAATGCCAAATAAATTCTCAACTTGCCACTGCTATCCAAGTCTCCGAACCCGGAAGAACTCCCCTATGAATCTCGATCCCACTGACCCAGAAAACTGTGTTTCTGATCAATCACAGTCGGAACAGATGGTGCAATGGCAACACCCGTGGATGAATCATCCACTTTTTGTTTCTTCCGAGGAGACGAGGGGCACATGGAAGCATCCGGAGCCAGGTGTTGATTGTCTATTGGCTTGTCTTCATCTTTGTTCTCGGGTAATGGTAATGTTTCAGAAGCCCTCAACACGCTGCCTAGTTTCTGTTGCTCCTCTATGATCTTCTGAAGATACTTTCCCTGAGCTTCAATCCTCATTTGTAACTGTCTTTGGATCTTTACACATGCATTTTCATGCAAACATTTTCTCAGGGAGAGCAAACTTGTCAAGGGATACTGATATAGGTAAAGAAACTATAGCATATGTTGAGCTTGAAAATCAAGTAAATCTAACGCTTTATTATGGTTTATACCTCAGGAGGGAATGAAAACCCAAGATTTAGACACGCTCAATCCATATGTCTGGAGTAGGATAGCCACACATAATAAGATAATTTAAAGTTGATGCACGAGTAAATAGCACATGATCTTATTGACAAATAGAAAGTTTATGAACCAATCAATTCAAAAGCAAAACCTTCGAGCTTCTCTAGGTAGAAAAAGACAAATTCACTTAGAAAGTTAATGTACGATTTAAGTGGTATAGAATCACTATATCTTGGTCAACTTTCCTAATACATGATACCTACCAAAAACTTTGGAGTAGCTCACCTAGCTACAGATTCAGAAATTTTCTGGACTTCTTATATATATTTTTTCATCAACTCAAGAATTTCTAATACTGCCAAAACTCTAGCACACCATTAGACCTCTGAAGGACTTCTCCCATGCACCTTCTCAGAAGAGCTCATCCAACAATGCAGAACTATAACATCCAAACCATCAACAGAATTCTAAAAGCTTATTGGTAAGAGAATTAATGTGTTTAAAGGTTGTAGTTGAAGTACTCCAATAAAGTGATGCTTTCAAAATTATTGTCTTCCATACCGTTACCAAACACAATTACATCTCTATGGTTTTGCTCCATAGTTAGGGTTACACCCTACAAAATTTTCTAGATTTAAGTTTTAAATAAACCATGGTTACAACTCAACAAACTCAAAAAGAATTTGAGTTGTCTTCTTTTGCATGAATTCATCTTCATTTTTGAAGTTGTAAAATCTCAAAGCAAGACCATACTACAACAAAGAGTGTTCGAGTTTCCAAGCAGAAGGATTGTCCTTGAAGTCAATGGCAGTAGAAGTACAAACCTCAAGCTGTTCATGAAGACGTTTCTGAACCTCCATCTGCATCCTGAGCGCCTCATTAATCTGTACTCCCCTGAAGAAGAAAATGTATTGCGCTATGTTACAAACAAAGTCATCACTACAAAAATTGATAACTCCTCCAGTATCTTTGAAACTCTATGTTATAATAAAGAAAGAGTAACTTTCTTAATAGGAAACAGAGCTCACTGAGAAGAATCTGCGCTAGAGAGACTTTCCCCGAAGCCTTTTTTCTCATCTTTGGAACCTAAAATTCATAATCCCATAACTTTAGATCAGAACTATTTTTTATTTAATGGATGAAAACTGCATATCCAAGAGGAGTACAATAAAAAGGGGCACCTTTACCTTCCGTTGGGGACTCCGGTAGATACTTTGCAAGACGGTACTTCTACATGTAGAAAGATAAAAGTGCACTTAGTTTCCTTGAATGTCATCCTGGTATGGTAAGTAGTAATTAAGGCCCACTAGTAGCTCTCTCTTTCCTTACTGGGAAAAAATTTTAGTTCGGTTCAGCAACTGTTGCTCCTTCCCCCTCTTTTTGGTAGTTCAGGTCAGGATGATTGAATCAACAACATTGGTCTAAAACATGAATAACAATAGAGACCGATATTTCAATATGTTCTTGTATTGAAAAGCCTCTATTGATATCTCCCAATACCGGAAAAGTATCCCGATATGTCATTGTTCAATGGCATAAGCTGATATATCAGTCAAATTTTTTTTCGGTTCACTCTTCGAAGCATAATTTCACACGTTTTAAATATACCCAAAATCCTAAATTTTCTAATCAATCTAAATCATAATATTTTTTAGATGTATAAAATATGCATAGATCCAAAATTTTAGAGTATTTTCTAATTACCTAAATTGATAACAAGATTAGTTATAATTTGACTATACCTCTTCAAATAGGTATATAGATGATTAAGGATTGTCAATTTAAATATATAGCACACTTTGATGTAATTATAAGAAAGAAAAAGTTGCATCTACGATGTCCAATAATGATACGACTACGACTAGTACCAATATTTTCATTTATGGTCTAGATAATTTGGTAGCCTTAGGAAAATATGGAGTAATGTAATAAGAAAGATTTAAAAATTCTTCTACTCTGAGAGGATATTGCACATGATCGTGTGTCTTGGCAACAACAATTCACATAGCCAACCCTATTTAGTAGGATATAAGACTTCGTTGGTGGTGGTGGTGGTGGAGGCGGTGGCGGTGGTGGTGGTGGCGGCGGTGGTGGTGATGGTAGTGGTGTAGATAATTAGGTAGTACAGCACCTTCCTACCCTTAATTCATCACTATGTAGAAAATTGGCAGCTAAATCTGATCAGGAAATACTATCAATAGGCCAACAACAAAGGTTCATAACATGGCCAACCTGTAAATGACTTTTCACATGATAGATGGTGAGTCCAGGCACACCCATTGCTCTCAGCACCCCCTTTGGCGTTGCCCCTGCAAAATTATGCACACACAAAGGCTTTTAGTCATAACCAGAATCTACCACCCACACTATCAAAAGATAATGGTTTCCCTAAGTACGTCAATTTTATAACAATAGTCATTCTTATGTATTAGGAAAAAGTAGGCATAAAATTGAACTTTAACATCTTTTTATTTATCTAAATTCAAGTATCAAAACACAAAGGAAGGAGCTTTGTTTTTTGTTAAAAGAATGACCTCAAATACCAAGGAAAGATACCAGTGGAAAGCACAGAATCAGGCAAATTGACAAGCATCTGGCAGCAAAGAGCAGTTTCACAGTGATGTGTGGTTAATGGAAGAACAGATGATATCAGATCAAACCAAATCCAGGAACTGATAATCAGCTTAACCAATTCTCATTAGCTTCAGACTCATGATTATGTATAACCACTAACCCATTTGTTCAGATTTCTTAGATTTATCAATAAAAATGAGATTTCAAACTCATTTTGGGGATTGAAAGTCCAAGAAAGTTTTCACAATGAAGCATTAGAAATTTTTGCCCCTCTGAGACACCTTTACCAATTTACTCAACAAAACTTGTGTTTCATTGGGAACCCTCAATCAGTCTCGGAGTACAATATATTCAATAAATTTAAATGAACTAAAGCAACAGCACTAAACATGCGCTTCAGAATGATAGTAAAAGCCTATTGGTTTTTAGTCTGGAAATGCATTCTTAATTTTTTTCTCAATCCTATTCTCAGCTTTTATTATAGTAACAAATGCAACAAAAAAATATATATATAGAGATTTGATGTAAACAGTTATAAAATTGATGTTCATTTTTGACTTTTACACAGTTTTTTGGCATCACATGTTACCATATGGCACCAATTCAGGCAACGGATTGAACTCAGTAAATATGTGATTGTCATAAATTTTTTTGGCATCATGTACATAGTACCATATCACACGACCCTAAATGTGATCAAGTTGATCTATTTATTTAAGATGAAATAAAACTGATACTCAAATAAAAGTTGAAAATTGAAATGAGAAAATTAAAAGTTGAATATAATTTTTCCATCTCAATGGTAACCAATTAGCAATTGGAGGATAAGCTCAGCAATGACAATTCATCACTGAACAGAAGATACCCACTGTCTGGTCCACCGAGTTGGGTAATAGCATCCTCAAAGCGCTCATGAAGATCTGCAGTCCACCTTAACCGTTGCTTCCCACTTCCTCCGGGAGGAGTTGAACTTTTCACAACAGAACTGGCCAAGACCCCAGCATTAGCAACCTGTTCACCTCCTTGAGCTTTGTGTGGTGCTAAGCTTGTCGTCGATATTTTAGGATGATACATTCTGTAAAAACTGCAATACTCGAATAAAGGGAAAAAGAAAACATTACTTCTCAAGAACTACAATCTAAAAAACGTGGACACCAACACAAAACTGTCACAATATCAAAACGTTGACATGTTATTTTTTAAGAAATAAGGGCAGAATACATTTAAAACATGTTAACTGAAATTGATAATATATTATAGATATAAAAATATAATTGATCAATAATACTATTTTAAATTAAAATATTAAATACAAAATTATATATTTCTTAAATCATCATCCCAAAAATTCATGGATATGAAAGTGNTTTTAGATTAGAGGACAATTATATTACTTGTAGAATCTTAGCCAAAGAAAATTTAAGATTTTATTTATTATTTGCTGCTTGGATATGTATTTGGATTTTTATTAAGAATTACCATGGGATTTTATTTATTATGGTTGGCATTATTTGGGGGATACTGTTATCAGACAGATATTCGTACGAGTTTTATAATGTTATGGTTGGATGTTTGTTTGATACTTTTCTTATGAATAGGTTTGCCATAAACGAGTTATTATTATGATTATTTAGAACTTGGATAAGATTAGTTCAGTTAGATTTTGCATCCACTATTAAGCACTATGGATATTATATTGTTTTGAATTTTAGTTTGTTAGGTCCAACCTAGTATTCGAGTTAGTTAGGTTTTGCCCATTAAGGAAAAACAAAAAAAATTCTTATTCAAGTTTATTTATTATTTAATTTATCTCCAACTTGTACCGAGGTCGTGATACATATGAAGGTCATGCAAGTTTTGAGGCTTGCTCAAGCGATACTGTTCACTAAAGATTGCAATGTTCATGCAAAATTCACTTTGAGCAAAATCTATTTCTAGCGAACTAAAAACAATTGTGCCTGATAGGCGCATAATAAATACCTGTATGCATTTAGGACAGAAATAGATGCGCCTGATGCATACTCGAAGAGCACTTGTGCACTGCAACCCCTTATAAAAGCATAATTTATTTTTAGATCATTACATACAGGTTTCAAGAGAGCAAGTGAGCACCAAAATAGGGAGAGAAAGAGAAATAAGAGAGAAAGGAAAGGAAGAAGAGAAAAATTCCATCATCCATTTAGGTTCCAAATTGTGTTCCATTCTTTACTAACATTAGGTACGTCATTCTTGATATTAAGAAGAGATTTTACTAGTTGTTTTCTTCTTATTTATTCTTGTACTCTTTATTATTCAAGTTGTTTATTACAATGTATTATATCATTATGTTATTAAAATTTTTATAGTTAGTCTCATCATATAATAGATATTTTTGAGATGTATCATACCGTAATTTTTTCTATTATTCGCAAAGGGGTTTTTTACGTAAAATTTTGTATCTTATTATTTATGATTATTATTTTGTATTGTGTATTATGATATCATCTCCTTATGGGTTCAAACAAATTGTTCATTAACGATCCTTATAGAGATTAGTTCTCGGCTGTATGGGCAAAGCTTTGGTGATTGGGACCCCACATATTTGACCCTCCTTCAGATATCCATATTAGCTAAAGGGGAAGTAGTGCCTTCTTTTTCTTGTTGTAAGAGGAGAGGCAAGAATTACTTTCTAAAACTTCAGATGTTAGCTAGAAATTTCCCCTACAATGCTGAAGGATGAACGAAAAATTCCAGGCACACATGGCACTTGAGCATGCTTACAAAACTTAGATTCCGTAAATCAGTGAAAAATCTAACGAGGTTCTAAGAACAAGCTATGCTTGGAGCCTGAATACATAATTTCAATATTCATATCCCATACTCACGTAACACAGAACATATGAATTGACCGTTCAGAACACTTCACTTCGTGAGATTGTTGACTCCTTGGATGAAAAAAAAAACAACAATAGAACCAGTTGCATGATAAGAAAAAACCTGGAGGATGCCGATGATAAAAGTATAAGGATCCAAAGACAAATGTGACTTGCATGACAAAATAAAGTTCCTAGAGTGGTATTAGGCAGGCGAAATGTCAACAACTAAACTTTTAAATTTTTAGGGGTTAAGTAAGAATCCCTTCTATTAGCATACGTGAACTTGACAACCACTTGGATGCAACATACAAAAAGGTGAAACCAGGTCAAATGCCTAATTTAACTTATCCGTGAGTTCATGATTTCAAAAAGCCTTCTCAGATAGAGCAAAGCAGATAATTTTGATAGATACTGAATCATCATTTTTTTTTTTTCCGTGTTTGATATATAAGACACGGAGCCATCATAACAATGTATTAAGACAGACAAGGGCAAAATAAATCATAACAGCTAACCCTCAAAAGGGGGGGGAGAGAGAGAGAGAGAAACTAATATAAGGCACGAACATCCTTGACCTAAGCCATCAGAATTGACAAGGCTCAACATTAATGCTCTCTTTGACCTTAAAATGAATCCCATTCAACAAGAAGGGAGCTGCACAAAAGTTTAACCTCCCAATTTTTAACATCCGTCAAGATAAGACCAAATTGGGAACAGAAATTGAGCTCAATCTTGATAAAGGAAAATAACATATTTGCATGCACTTTATTCAGAGGCACTTTGCTCAGAATAGGAAGGCTCAGCAGTAAAAAAGTAAACACACAAATTCGAGGAGCAATGAAGCAAACCCACACAAGAAGGGAGGGGGGAGGGGAGAGAGAAAGAGAGGCTTACAAGGAAGATAAAGCGAAACTCTCATAAATTGTAGCACTCGATTCCCGGAAGATAATAACGGGGCACAAATACTACAGAACCCCTTTGAAACGAGCCCAGCAAAGCCACGGATGTCCTTGAATAGCTGAGTCGTTTCCCCAATACGTTGTGCCAATCACACAAGAGATAAATACAAAACACACTCAAAATAATGGAGCATCAAGTGCCCAATCCAATTTGACCTCGAATTTGAATAAAGAACAGGAAGATGACATCTGGGGGTCAGATTTTCTCCAACATCCAGTTGCAAACAAAGCGTTTTTCGAAAGAGGGCTACAGTGAAAGAGGGAAGAGGCGTTGAAAACAAGGTCAGAGACTTGAAGGATTAAAAATTAAGACGAAGAAACAGAAAGAGCAGGTCAAAAAGAGAATTATTACTATGCAATGAAGTAATTGAAAAGCAAAGCAGCTGAGATCTCTCCACAGTTGATAACAGAGACCCACACACACACACACGCGGGCAGAGAAAGAGAGAGAGAGAGATTCTGTACAGTGGAAAGGAGGAAAAGTATAGAATTGAGCATCAGTGAATTTAGATAGACGACGGC
>JAODPA010149335.1:0-15109 GCA_025585075.1 Nepenthes mirabilis
GCTTTTTTCTTATATTTTTCAAGTTTTTGAAATGTATAGGTGTTGGGTCTGGTCACTCTCTTATGGGTAATTCAACAAACTGGTTTGCCATCAGAGGATTTGTGGAGAATAAATTCGGATAACTGATTCTGGTCAACGTCCCGTTGACCGGAGGAGAACAGCGGACGACCAATGGAGATTGACCGGTGGATGGCTAACTGTGAATTCTGGTCAATAGAAGATTGACCGTCTGAGGGCTGCAAGAGTACTGCTGAATGGCGGATGGGCAGTAGAAGACGGTCAACGGGAAGGTTAACCGGGTGGCAATAGAAGACGGTCAACGGAGGTTGACCGGATGAATGATGAAGACTGTCAATGAGAAGTTGACCGGCTGAGTAATTGGCCTAGGAGACTGTGAAAAGTGGCAGCTGGTAGTGGACAGATGCCTTTCCAAGATTTGTTGACAGGCTGGTAGTTGGTCTGTAGAGCACGCGTCTACACAGTACAGAGCATACACTATTTTGCAGGGCATGGGCCTACATGAAGCTCGGGAACTGGTGAAGACGTGTCACCTATTATCTGCATGATGACCAGTTAGGCAGATGGGATTATGTGGAGCCAGGACGTCTATATATGAGCACTATGAGCTTCAGGTAGTGTGTGGGAGCACCTATGGCAACACCAAAAGGTGTGGAAAACCACCAATGGTGCGGGTTGCACCGGGCTGGTGTAGGAAAAAATACCAGGGGCGTTGTACGCTGGCCGCATGAGTGCAGGGATGAAGCGACGGTCGTTATTTCACCAACACTTGTAAAATGAGAGAGCATATAGTAGTAAGGAGAAAAAGAGTAAAAAAAAGAGAGAGCAGTGAGTGAAACACAAAGAGTGAGGCTTTGTATTCTCGTGCTCTATTGTTCGTTTTTGCCTCTAGGGCTTGTGTTGCCAGGGTGGTTACTTACACTCTATCTCTGGATTTTTGTAACCATTTTACATAGTGAATTTGATGGTGGACTTTGTGTCCCATGGTTTTTTTCCTTAGTTGAAAAGGGATTTTCACGTAAAATTACTGTACATCTCTTGTGTTCCTTGTTCCTACTATATGGTGGCTGACGATGACGGGGGGTTTCGGTATTCCGTTATTACCGGATCGAGTGGATCCGGGTCGTTCAAACCCCAACAAGTGGTATCAGAGTCGGGTTGAGATCGGCCTAGGCCCGAAAAGGGCTGCTTGCTGAGGATGCTAACTGGAAAGGGTTACCTGCGGAGGTGCTAACCGACTGCCAGATTGGAGTGAAGTGTCGCAAGGGGAAGCCGCCGAGTGAAGTGCCGCAGAAGTGGAGCCGCCAATGTCTACGACGGTCGAAGTGTATTTGGTGTCATCGTGGAAGAGTTTACCATTTAGTGTGAAATTTGATAGAACTGTAAAAACCACAACGGAGTCAGCAGGGCCGAGAGCGAAGCTAAGTAGAGCCAAAGGTGGAGCTGTGCAGGACCAAGGGCGGAGTTGAGCAGGGCTAACTGCAGAGCCAGTAGGGTTAAGGGTGGAGCCAGCAGGACCATGGGCGGAGCCAACAGGGCTAAGGATAGAGCTGACGCTGGGATCCCAATTGAGGGGAAGCTGCCGGAAGGCAGGCGATGATAGTCGCCGGGTAAAGGCGAAGGTGTTCCCCACAAGGTCGTGAGGAGATGTTTATTAGGTCTGGTCACTCCCTTGTGGGTAATCCAACAAATTGGTTTGTCATCGAAGGATTTATGGAGAATAAATCCGGACAACTGATTCCGGTCAACAGGACGTTGACCAGAGGAGAACAGTGGACGATCAATGGAGATTGATCGACGGATGGCTAATTGTGAATTTCGGTCAATAGGAGGTTGACCGTCTGAGGGCTGCAGGAATACTACTGGACGCGGACGGATAATAGAAGGCGGTCAACGGGGAGGTTGACCGGATGGTAATAGAAGACGGTTAACGGAGGTTGACTGGATGAATAATGAAGACGGTCTATGAGAAGTTGACCGGCTGAATAATGGGCATAGGAGACTGTGAAAAGTAGCAGCTGGCAGTGGACAAATGTCTTTATAAGATTGGTCAACAGGCTCGTAGTTTGGTTGTAGAGCACACGTCTGCACAGTGCAGAGCATGCGCAGTCTTGCAGGGTATGGGCCTGCAAGAAGCTTGAGAACTGGTGAAGACGTGGCACTTATTATCTGCATGATGACCGGCTGGGCAGATGGAATTAGGTGGAGCCAGGACGTCTATATATGAGCATCAGAAGCTTCAGGCAGTGTGTGGGAGCACCTGTGGCAACACGAGAAGGTGTGAAAAACCACCAAGGGTGCGGGTTGCACCGGGCTGGTGTAGGAGAAAACACCAGGGGCGCTGTGCGCCGGCCGCATGAGTGCGGGGGTGAAACGGCGGTCGTCGTTTCACCAACACTTATAAAATAAGAGAGCAGATAGCAGTGAGGAGAGAGAAAAAAAAATGGAGAGCAGTAGTGAAACACAAAGATTGAGACTTTGTATTCTCGTGCTCTGTTCTTCATTTTCGCCTCTAGGGCTTGTGTAACTAGGGTGGTTGCTATATTCTATCTCTGGGTTTTTGTAACCATTTTACATAGTAAATTTAGTGGTGAATTTTGTGTCCCGTAGTTTTTTTCCTTAGTTGAGAAGGGGTTTTCACATAAAATTACTGTGCAGAACCAGCAGGGCCAATGGTGGAGCCAGCAGGACCATGGACAGAGCTAGCAGGGCTAAGGGTGAAGCTGACGCCGGGATCCCAATTGAGGGAAAGCTGCCGGAAGGTAGGCGATGACGGTCGCTGGGTAAAGGCGAAGGTGTTCCCCATAAGGTCGTGAGAGAAAGTTTATTTGATCTGGTCACTCCCTTCTGGGTAACCCAACAAATTGGTTTGTCATCAGAGGATTTGTGGAGAACAAATCCGGAGAACTGATTTCGGTCAACGAGACATTGACCAGAGGAGAACAATGGACGGTCAATGGAGATTGACCGACGGATGGCTAACTGTGAATTCCAGTCAATAGGAGGTTGACCATCTGAGGGTTATAGGAGTACAATTGGACGGCGGACGAGTAGTAGAAGACGGTCAACGGAGAGGTTGACCAGATGGCAATAGAAGACGGTCAACGGAGGTTGACCGGATGAATGATGAAGACGGTCAATGAGAAGTTGACCGGCTGAATAATGGGCCTAGGAGACTGTGGAAAGTGGCAGCTGGTAGTGGACAAATGTCTTTCCACGATTGGTCAACAGGCTGGTAGTTAGATTGCAGAGCATGCGTCTCCACAGTGTAGAGTATCCACCGTCTTGCAGGGCATGGGCCTACAGGAAGCTTGGAAACTGGTGAAGACGTGGCACTTATTATCTGTATGATGACTAGTTACGCAGATGGGATTAGGTGGAGCTAGGATGTCTATATATGAGCACTAGGAGCTTCAAGTAGTGTGTGGGAGCACCTGTGGCAACACCAGAAGGTGTGGAAAACCACCAAAGGTGCAGGTTGCACCGGGCTGGTGTAGGAGAAAACACCAGGGGCGCTATGCACCTGCCGCATGAGTGCAGGGTGAAACGGTGGTCGTCGTTTTACCAACACTTGTAAAATGATAGAGCAGATAGCAGTGATGAGAGAAAGAGCAAAAAAAAAAAGAGAGCAGTGAGTGAAACCCAAAGAGTGGGGTTTTGTATTCTCGTGTTCTGTTCTTCGTTTTCGCCTCTAAGGCTTGTGTAACCAGGGTGGTTGTTGTAATCTATTTCTAGGTTTTTATAATCATTTTACATAGTGGATTTAGTGGTAAACTTTTTGTCGTGTAGTATTTATTCTTAGTTGAGAAGGGGTTTCCACGTAAAATTACTGTGCATCTCTTGTATTCCTTATTTTTACTATATGGTGGCTGACGATGATGGGGGATTCGGGTCTTTCGCTGTTACCAGATCGAGTAGATTCGGGTCATTCGAACCTCAATAATAGACAAGTAAATCAATGCAAAGAAATTTTGGTGAATGGAAAACATAAATTTAAACACTGAATAATTATTGCTCATCTTTAAAATAAGAAGTTCTATTTCAAAATTCATTGACGATTTATTATTGATCACTGACATTCATTAATGAAAACTTTTGCGTTAAATCATATTATCGTAGTCTAATGACGCTCTAATCACCCATCTTAGGCAGCTGGCTTGGAATGTCCCGAACTTTCGACCGATCTCTGTTATTAATGCCTTGACTTGCAGCCACCGTTCTTTGTTGTCAATTGCCAGTAAATAATACCACTGATCTCTCTGCTAGTTAAAAATATATAGACATCACTAATTAATTTGACTATGATCTGGAAATATTTTATTAATTTTTGAATATTATTATTAATCAAGAAATATTATTACTAGTAAAATTTATTGGGATATGGATCACTTTTGTGTGGAAAGTATTGTTGTGTTTGTCGTGCGTGCTTGTGTACGCTGTGATGTAGCACCGAGTGGAATTTCGAATTGAAAATGACCGAGGTGGAATTCCAGTGTGAAAATGACCGGAGTGAAATTTCGGAGTAAAAATGACCAGGTTGGAATTCTGATGTGAAAATAAACGGTTGGAATTTCGGAGTGAAAATGATCGAAGTAGAATTCCGGAGTGAAAATGATCGGTGTAGAATTCCGATACAAAAATGACTAGTTGGAATTTCAGAGTGAAAATGACCAAAATAGAATTTCGGAGTGAAAATGACCGGTATGGAATTCCATAGTGAAAATGTTCGGAGTGAAATTTCCAAGTGAAAATTTCAAAATAGTATATAAGGCTGCAGTGATTTTGGTAGTAGAGATTGGCAAGTTGACAAATCTGACATACGCCGAAAAATACCTGCAAAGTCAGTACATGTAACAGGGCAGAGAGTTGACCTTCCAAAATTGGTAACCGATATTGTAGAATAGGTTAACTGTAAAATTCAGGACAAGAAGACAATTTTACAAAGTAGGTGATAGACTTTACAGTACACGAGATAGTTTTACAAAGTAGGTGTCACTCGGTGCATTTGTATATATATATGTATGTATGTATATTACTACGTTTTTTTAAAAAAGTGTAAAGAAATACGGAAAAACAAAATGGTAGTGCTTTACTCTTATTCTCTAATTCTTTGAGAGCTTGTATAATCGAGGTTTCTTTAATACAAATTTATATAGTGAAATCATTGTAAATTAAGTGTCTTATAATTTTCTCCTTCTTATTCAAAAGAATGTTTCCACGTAAAAACATTATATCTTGATTTTCTTCCTCCCTGTTGTGTATGTGTCATTGTTATTTTCTCTAGATTTTTCTATCTTGTCGGCGTTATTTTTTTTCCACAAAATTCTCATAATTATTGGTTGATTTATGTGATGTACTAAATTTTTTTTACACATGTAAAGTATTAGAAGGATGAATATTTTATTTGGAACTATTTTTAGGAAAAAGCGAGAAAACGAAGCCGAAGTTCTTTGTTGTTATTTTTTTAATATCATTTTTCCTTGCTCGATCCTCTTATTCCTCCCGCAGCTTCGAGTTGGTTCCCTTTTTTAGTTAAATTCTTTCTTATTTTCAGCTATCCAACATATTATTTTCTGATAGTATATTTCAAATACCGATATTAAAATATTTTGCATAAAAAACTTCTATCCAATTATGATCATATTCAACGTAAATTAAGATGCTTACTTTTTAACATCACTTTAAGTTGTGAAATATACAGTGAATATGCAGTAAAATCTTCATTTCTGGCGTTGGCCCTGCCCAGCCTCGCTTTTTCAGCTCACTTCAATTTCGCCGACGAGGAAGCGTAAGTGTACAAAAAGAAAATTGCAAAAAATCACATAATTAAGTGGGTGAACAATTTTTTCTTTTAACCCTACTTTCCACCCGGTTTCGGCTACGTTAAGTATGCCTTCTTAGCGTATCTTCCCTCGCACTATCTGCGAGCTTGCCAATTCATCTCGTCAGACACACACGATTTCCCCTTTCTCTCCCCTTTTGATCCAACGTTAGCCCCCCTTTCTCTCTCTAAGTCACCCCAGATATTGTTCTTTTCTTCTAGTCTACCGTCTACTAACTACCCATTACTTCTATCGGCATTATTTTATTTGTGGATATTGTGTTATTTACTCTCAGAGCTGGGTCTGAGCTGTTTATGTAACGACGCAATCTTCCATGCTTGTTTATGGAGTTGTATTTGGGATAGTTTGAGCCAAAAGCAAGGAATATTAAAAGTGGGCTTGACAAATTTTCTTACTTTCTGCCTTCCTTTCCCTCTATGTTTTTTTCCATCCTACTCTCTCGCAGATGGATTCTTTATTTTTGCTTTTCTGATGTAACTGGGCCCTGCATTTCGAATGGAATTACTTTTTCAGAAATGGGTCATCGCATTTTTGCTCTCTTGTTGGCTCATGTTCTCTATTGCATTCTCAGGTGTGAACACCCTAGCCGTACTTTCATGGTTCTTGCTTGTTTTTTGGTGGCCTTTAAGAATTCAATCCCAGGTGATTGATTTTTCTCCTCTTTTAAATTCATGTCTTTGTTTTTCTTTTTCATGACTGAAGTGGAAGGATTAAGAGGAGATGCTAAAGTCAGAGGAGTGAACTTGGGTGGTTGGTTGGTTGTGGAAGGATGGATTAAGCCTTCTCTGTTTGATGGAATTCCTAATGAAGATATGCTTGTAAGCTTCTGGTTTATTGGATTTTCTTTTTCTTTTATCCTTTTGCACTCTTCTCAGGTTTATGGTGATTGCATTGGGTTCAAAGATGTGTGTCAAATCGAAATGTAGGACGGAACAGAGGTTCAATTGAAATCGGTTACACTGCAAAAGTATGTGTCTGCTGAGAATGGTGGAGGCGGCAATGTGACTGTGGATAGAGATGTACCTTCTTCATGGGAAACTTTCAGGGTCAGGTTTACAGTTTCGTATTTCTGTTGATTGCTAGTGCGTGTGCATATTCTTTCTATCATGTATTATCAAACATGGGATAGTTTATTTCAGGTTTTATTATTATTGATTGTGTCCGGGTTTTTCTGTATTGTAGATCTTCAATGGAAATCAAACTTTGTAAATAGGCCATCTAGCCTTCTGGGGGTGGCAGAATAATTGTCAATGTGTTACTCTTGGTGTCCTTAAAAACTTGTATGACATTATTTCTTCAGTAATCATTTGTTCAAAGAGTCTTTTGGTATTTTCAGGCTGTCTGGAAGATAATGTGAGGTTGGATAATACGCTTCTTGCGAATTTAGTGTGCACAACAGGAACTCAGACGTCGAAAGGATAAAAAACTTGATTTCCCTTTTTCATTTTTTGATTAAATAGCAATATGCCAGATGATTCATGTATTCAAAATCTTCTTGACATGGATAATCCAAACACTTTTGCTGCTATCTTGTTATTGAAACTAATTAACCCAGGGGCTTGGATATCTATGATTAAGGCATTTACTTTGGCTTTATATTTTTTATGTTGATTACTTTGACATTCTCTTGTTCTGCCTATTTCTGCAGATTCTGAAATACATATGTTCTCATATTCTTGTATTCATCTTATATAGTTTATATGGTGGGGGAAAGTGCATAGTTTTGTTTGTTTGATCTTTGTATTATATAAGGCAAAAGCTTCTTTGCAAATTCTTATACCAATCGGTTGGTCCTTTTCCCCCAAGTAAACTGTTGGGTAGAGGGCCCTTGCAGGAATTCCTTATTGTCTGGTCAGAGAGCATTGAGCGATAGTTCTGAACCAGCTATTGGCATGCCTTGATTATTACCTCACTATCAGGTCGTTGACCCAAGCTACACAATTTTAACTCAATGGGTTCTTAACATAAGGAAACATGTGCAATTTTGCTTATCAGAAGGGGAAAAAGCAATTCTGCAGGCAGTATATTTTTTTCTCAACACATCAATGCATCTTATCTCTTGATATATTGCTGATGACTGGCGATATTGGTATTTACATACATAACATTTCCTTGCGTGAAGAAAAATATGGTGCTATTGACTTTTCATCTGTACTGCTAACAGCTGACTAATATAATATATGGCTTAGAAAATTAGGACTTTGATATCAGCAATTAAGTGCTTGACCAGTTATCTTCATTGTCATGCTAATGGCTTTTTTCAGGACTGTTAAAGACAGAGAGGATGTGTCTATTTGGCTAAGTGAAATGTTAATTGACGTTGAGAATGCATATGATTCTACCTAATTGTGATACGTCTAATTTCTTCATTGCAGTTGTGGAGAGTCTCTGCCACAGAATTTCAACTACGCTCCCTTCAAGGCCAGTTTCTAAGTTGTGATGGGGCTGGAAGTTCTGTCTCAGCAACAGCAGAATCACCCTCTAATAAAGAAACATTTTATCTTAAAAGACTAAATAACAGCAGCAGAGTTCACATCAATATTCAGAGTGGTACCTATCTGCAGGTATATCCTGCGCTAAATGAAACATAGTTATTTTCACAAAGGGTGCAACAGGAAGTTGATAAACTAAGGGAAGAACAACTATTTCACCTCTTAATGCCACAATATCTTATTGCATTAATTCTACCATGACAATCTGGTATGATTTGCTCTTCGCATGTTGTGTTGTAGCTTATTTATATAGGCTTTTGTGTGTGTCAAATAATGGTAATTGTTTAGGTGTTGGACTGGCTGTTTTTGAAAACTTCATATGCTGATTTGAAGAGCCTAAGTGTTTCAAATATCTAGTTTCTTACAAGGATACTTTCGATCTAACTGAAGAGTGAAAATAACTATGGTTTTAGGCTAGACACAATAATTCCAATCGCCATTTTGCTTTTGCTGTGTCTTTCCATCTAGCTTTGCTTTGGGATCTATTCACCTTCAATTTGGGATCTTCTCTCAGTATTAATTTCTAACAGATGACGTTATTCACAACCTTTTGTAGGCTGTGAATGAAAGCTATCTTACAGCGGACTACCCAGGGACAACACCAGGATGGGATGATAATGCCGCCACCTTTGAAATGATAATTGTTTCAAATAACTTGCATGGTGATTTCCAGCTTGCAAACGGATATGGACATGCTAAGGCCAAAGAAGTTCTTGCGGTACTTTATGACATACTTTGGTTATTTCAGATCTCCGAGTGCAAAACTCTCCACCTATAGGACAAAGAAACCTATTTCTAACTTCTTCCTTTTTTATATTGAATATTTCTAACTTCTTTACTTTTCCCGAAGTGGCTAAATTTTCAAAGTTATCGTTTCCTTCCACAAAGTTGGCCTTTCTTTGTTTGCCTCATTTCTTCTTTTGTTTTTGTGATGTCCTTATTTCTGAAGTGCAGAGACATAGAAACAGCTTTGTTACAGTGCAAGATTTCTACTTTTTAAATAGGCATGGTATAAATACTGTAAGGATCCCTGTCGGTTGGTGGATAGCTTTTGATCCCAATCCTCCTGCACCTTTTATTGGAGGAACACTGGATGCTTTAGACAATGCATTCTCATGGGCACTGTTAAGTCTTCATTTGATCTTTGATTTCTTGAATTTTTGGACTTCGAGTGGTGGAAGGTCATAACATTTAATGTTTTGTTCAGGGCTTTTGATATAAAGTGCATCATTGACCTTCATGCTGCTCCTGGTTCCCAAAATGGGATGGAGCATAGCGCTAGCAGAGACGGCTCAATAGATTGGCCCACATCACAAGATTACATCTCAAAAACATTGGATGTTATCGACTTCTTAGCATCTAGGTAATTTATTGACAGATTGTTTAGTTTCTTGACAGCTATCCCAAATTTTGTTTGGACGTCAGTTTTGTGTTCCTTGCTCACGATTGACATGATTTACACATGCTTGTTTCTTTTTTCCTGAATGAAATCTTCTCTTGATTAATAAGAGAATATATTAATTTGTAGCTGGGAGATAGACATCAACTAATTTTGGCAGCATCACCAGAAACTACTTTGACAAAAGTAAAAAGAAGTTTGGACACCATGTGTAAATATTGTGTGGATCGAGTTTGCCGCAGGCAATATTACTTAACAGCATGAATTCCTCTGCTTGCAGGTATTCAAAACATCCTGCTTTGCTGGGAATCGAGCTACTGAATGAGCCATCTGCCACCGCAGTTTCTCTGGATGTGTTGGTTTCATATTACCGGCAAGGCTACCAAGTTGTGAGGAAGTACTCTCCAATGACTTACGCGATCATGTGCCAAAGGATTGGCAACACGGATCCGATCGAGCTGTTTCAAGCTAACATCGGATTCGCAAACATTGTGGTTGATCTCCACTACTACAACCTTTTTGATACTTTCTTTGCCAACATGAGCTCTGCCGATAATATTGAGTACATATACAAGAGCAGGGAATCTCAATTGCAGCAGCTGAGCAGTGCCAATGATCCTCTTGTTTTCATTGGTAAAGCAAAGAAATCCATTTTTCTGTTGTTCTTCACTGCATTAGATTGCATGAAACTTAAACCATTTCAAAATTCCATAATTGGACCTGATGCTTAGGTTAGCCTGGGAGGTCAACATAAGATGATTGATGGGAAATTGTGGGCAAATTGCTGCCAATTGTGCTTGAAATCCTGCTCACAAAAAAAAAAAAACCACGGGTTCAAAATTCTCTCAAAAACTCTACTAACAAACTTTTACTACTTACAACATTTTGAAAAATGAAACTGCAAAATCTTTTTCACACTCTCATCCAAAGACCTTGTAACACCCTTTTCTCAACACTTGCTATTCACAAGGTTTTGGGATAGAAGCAAACTCGAACAAAGGTTTTATTTACAGGGACTCAACCTTTTTCTTTGCTCAAGCAATGTGAGACTTTTGTTAGAAAACGCATTTCTCTCTTTTATGGAATTTAATGAGTGATCCAACAAACTGTCTACTTATTAATGTATTGGGTTATGAAATGACTAGGAGATCATCTTCTTAATTAGAATCATATGCATTTAGAAGATTGAGAGTGAATTAGGGATGAGATGAGAGGGAATGATAATAGACAAGACAAAGATGAGAATTTGACAAAGGAAGGGATCTATTGCTTAACGAGCAACACAATTCTTTTCATTCATTCGTCTACAATCATTAGGCACGGCTAACTCCTTTATAGACTAGCTAGGCTGCTATCCTCCTCACACACTCTTACAATCACTTAATAGCAACATATTGTTAACTAACCACACTAATTACAACCACACATTCAATATCTAGTAGCAACTATCTAGTTTAACTAATTGATGATATGTCATATGACTAGCCATCACTGGGATCCACTTGGCTGGCTTCTAATGGTGATGTCAGCATATGCACATATTAGCTCATGACACATCAATGTATTATGCTGCAATAAAAACCGTTTGCTTGCGACATACTATTGACTTATTGCAAGAATGCATATTTGTTTCAAAAAGTCGATAGTACATTGTTTACTGCTGCATAATGTGATGCCATGATGTGTAAATATGCAGACAGCCCAAAGGGAAAAAGTCACTAACTACCCGAAGGGCTACCAAGAGAGGAATAATTAATCTTGTGTTGATAATGATGTCCTAAAAATGGGGGTTCATCCGTAGTTACAAAGCCTTGTATTCTCATTCAATTCATTCAATAAGTTTACGTTTGACCTCTTTCTCTAATCCTCCCCCCAACCCTTTTCTTTTTGGGAGCTTTTAATGGAAAATATAAGAGGAATTATGCTTGATCATCAGATCATTGAGTTCAGAAAACTGATCTTGTGGTCATTATTTTTTGCAAGTATACCGAGTTGGAGTTTTTGCAAGTGTACGGTATACCCCTTTTTCCTGCAGTTAAAGTTAGGTTGGTCAAGTATCTATATATCGCAATGGACAACTCCATCGTTTATAGTCAAAAAAGAGGACTCACAAGGGGTTTTTCATCAAACCAGAAAAAAATTCATGATCAGTTCCCAATGACAAATAATTCTTTCAACTAAACTGAATTATTAGGCAGAGTTGTGATAGCCCAAAACTAAATATCCTTCAGGCGAATGGGTGAACGAATGGAATGTGACAGACGGGTCACAGCAGGACTACCAAAATTTCGGAAGGGCACAGTTAGATGTTTATAGCACGGCTTCATTTGGCTGGGCTTATTGGACGCTCAAAAATGATAGAGAACACTGGGATTTTGAATGGAACATAAGGAGCAAGTACCTGCAATTGGGTAAGACTTCCATTTCTCTTTATTTATTTATCAATCCAAAATCACTCTGGTTGCAGTTCTCTTGAAATATTCAAATTTCCTGCTGAGTCTGCGTGTTAGTTTCCCATGGCACAATGACTATGTTGTATTCGTTCAGGTGATTCGCCAAGGTCGGGGGTTTTCAACGCCGTCTTGTTCCTTGGATCTGCATGGAGTTGCTCGTTCTTGCATTACGTTTTGTAAGTAATAGGAAAACAGCCGTCCTCAATGCTGAAGGTTTTGGAAGAGAAAACTTTGGTTGCGGCATTTTGTTTATTCTTTGGTGTTGAAGCACCACCATTCGGAATATTACCTTGTAAGAAGAACCGACACTCCGGCTGCCTTAATTAGGGTGGGTAATAAAGGGCCACCACACGGAGGAACAGCGGTGTCTGTTTCATCAGCGTGCTCGAAACAATTCCTCCATCCTTGC
This sequence comes from Nepenthes mirabilis, assembly GCA_025585075.1. Lineage (NCBI taxonomy): Eukaryota > Viridiplantae > Streptophyta > Magnoliopsida > Caryophyllales > Nepenthaceae > Nepenthes > Nepenthes mirabilis. The sequence continues at coordinate 12,615 of JAODPA010149335.1, forward strand.
ACGTTTTATAAAATTGTGTTTCCAATAATCTCTCCTCGCCTTTGTGTTTGTGTTTCGTCCATGGGCCTTGTCACGATTTCGCACCAATCATATATGATCTTCATCGGTGCTTGTGAGAAAAGAGAGAAGTCCCATATAGCGTCACCATCCATGGGTTTTGAACATTCATTGTTGGAATCATCTTCCATTGGCTTTTCAGTGCTCTCATGCAAAGTGGTTCCCAGTGGAATCATCAATGAGGAAGTCAATGCCTCGATATCTCTGGGAACATGTGCAAACAGTATAAACTATTCACAGGACACTTACGTGTGTTACACATTACCTTTAATATAAAGGCCAAGTTGATAGTCATGTAAGGCATATATGTTACACGTTACCTATTAATACGAAACCTGAGTGAATGGTCCTGGACAGGGCATAAATAAGAAAGAGACATTTATTTATTTTTTAATTAAGGGCGGTTGAGATCAACTAGCATCCTATTAATTTGAAGTGGGCCTTTTTTATTGTCGCTTACTTTTCTTGTGGGGTTTATTTTTTTAGCAATTCGGCGGTGATTAAGTCATTAATGACCTGAGCACAACTGAGATCACCTTCCTATTGTAATGACTACTCGTAAGAAATCTGCCGCTTCATCGCGTTTTCATCTGAGTTTTTATTTTTTCCCCAATTAAAAATATGCAATTATATTATTTGCTTGCTTTAATTATTCAATTCTACCAATAGCTCATCTGACTTTTTCTCATGCTAAATAAGCATTCAATTCACGTGAATTCACAATCAATTGAAAATTTCCCAGGTCAAAGTACTGAATTAAAAGAAATTGAGTATGTTAGTTTTTTTTTTCTTTTTTTTTTTGTGTAAAAAAAATGTGCAATAGGAGATTAACAACTTTATCGTCGACTGAGAAAAATTAATTTTTTTATTGATTGATTGATGAAGCAAGTTTTAATTGTGGGTAGATAGCTCCACATGATAACTAAAAAGATTGTTTTCATAAGCAGAGTTGATAGCTAGAATAAATAAAATTCAGAGTAGACGAACAATTTGAATAAATTGAGAGCTTAACACCGATTGGGTGGTGGCTTAATCGTCTGACTTAATCCTTCCAACTACTGTTGCTTGAAAATCATGCTAACTCACCCTGGACTCAGTCAAGCCGCAGCTTATAATTAGAGAACTATCTTCCGTTTTTCCTCCGTCGGCGGGTGGAAAAATCTTCTTCGGCCTCTCCGTCGGAAAATTTCTGAAAAATGGGACTGATCGGAGACATAATAGGAACGATGAAGGACAAGGCATCCATGAGCAAAGAAGCCTTCTTCGTCTACAAACCGAGCATCCACCATCCCGTCCGCCTCTGCGTCCTCAAAGCCACCACCCACCTCCCGGCCGCGGCCCCGCCCCACCACCACCACCTCTCCAATCTCCTCTCTCTCGGCAACGGCCCACGCGCCACCGCCTCCGCAGTCATCGACGCACTCATGGACCGCCTCCACAAGACCACCTCCTCCTCTGTCGCTCTCAAGTGCCTCTTCACCCTCCACGTCATCATCCAGGATGGCTCCTTCATCCTCCACGACCAGCTCGCTGTCTTTCCCTCCTCCGGCGGCCGCAACTACCTTAAGCTCTCCGATTTTCGCGACGATTCCTCCCCGGCGAGCTGGGAGCTATCCGCGTGGATCAGATGGTATGCCAAATTCCTCGAACAAATAATCTCAACTTCTAGAATTCTCGGCTACTTTCTCTACTCGAATTCAGGCCGTTTGGAGAGAGAGAAAGCGAAGGAAACGGCCGCATCTCTTCTAAATATGGATCTATCGAGAGAAATTGATTCCTTAATTTCCGTGCTTGAAGAAATTGCTAGATCTCCTGAGCCTTTGTACGGCAATTTATTGGTGTACGAAGTGATTGGTTTAGTGGGGAAGGACTATTCGACGACGGTGGCTGAACTCGTGTTTCGCCTCGCTGAGTTCAAAGAAAGGCTCAGTTGTCTGAGTTTTAGCGACTCGGTCGAGCTAGTTTGTTCTCTGAAGAGACTAGACGATTGTAAAGATAGGCTGCTCGCTCTGTTTCCTCGTAAGGAGGATTCAGCAGACGTAGCGTGCAGGATGGCGCGTGAGTTGATCGACAAGATTGTAGAGGTTGAAGGATGCAAGAAAGAGGAGAAGCCGGCGGTGAGGTGGGAACAATTCGAGACTGGAAGTGAGTCAGCTCGGTTTGGACGTCGAGTTCTGAAGACAGTCGACTCCGTTAAATTCACGTCTAACAGGTTTACACTTCACTTCGCCGACAGTGAGATCTTGAGATAATAATAATTATCACGGCATAGTGGAATTTTACCGGTAGATTCTTTTGATGATCATATCAACACCGTAGCGTTTGGCTATACATAATTTAAGGAACCAGGGGGGCTACGATGCGTGAGGGACGTCGCAGCCCCTGCAACGCCTTTCTGGCCGTTGGATGAAAAAATCCAACGGCCGGTGTTATTTATA
>JAODPA010149336.1:0-41692 GCA_025585075.1 Nepenthes mirabilis
AATTGATAAGTATAAATTAAAACTAGCATAAATTAAATGTAAAAATAAAATTAACTCAATTTAAATTTGATGGATATACTGTAGTTGGACTAGCCCAATAGTCAAAAAATGCCCAAATGGCCTATTGGACGGCCAACTCCAACATTGGCCTAACAGGAAGTGAAGGCCCAAATCTTGAAAGGCTCAAACGTGTGCCTGACGGTCAACGCCAGCGTTGACCGACTAAGGCACAGGCGGACGGTCAACTCACGCTCAGGACAGTAAACTCAAACGTTAACCGGAATCACTGTAATAGCAATCCCAAAAATAAAAAGGCTTCTACAGGCCTAGCCCACTTGGACCCACGATCCAGCAGGCAATTAGCAACGGCTCTTTCCCTAACTTGCGCCTTCCATAAACTCAGCCAACACCCAAAAAGGATATTGACAAAATCAGCACCCTTCCCATAAATAAGGCGACTGATTTTCCCAATTTTCTGCCAACTGCAGTTTTCCAACGGTAAAGTGCATGAAATGAAGGTGAGCAGTTTGGAAAGCCGCTAACTGCCAAGAAAAGAAGCAAAATGGCACATGGATCACGTCTTCCAACCAGAAAAGATCACTCTGCCACCATTCAAATAAACCCTAGGGTTTTCATTCCCGGGCATGCATTCTGATACGCTTCCAACCTCTCTCTTTCAGAGACCTAACGCTCTCTGATACCCAGGCACTCTCTGCTGACACTCAGAGATCCAAAGGCATACAAACGTGTTCCCTACAACCGTTTACTGCCTTCCCACCGCCCCAGGTTCAAGAGACGGCCAAGCCTTTCTTTCATCTGGACATCCAAACACTCCCTTCCCACACATTCTCTATTACCCTCTCAATTTTAGTTCTCAGTTCCTTCCCAAAATTTGAAGGCTTTCTTACTGATTTGAGCGTTGGAGTGTTTTCGATGGGATAACTTTCCACCAATACACTGACCCCCAATTTGTTTAGTGGTGTGCAGGATCCCTACTCGTGAACGGAACCAAAACAAGTCAAGCAGACCAGCCCGAATCTATTCAAAGTGCGGATCCAAAGATGCATTATTGGTGCCGTCTATGGGAAGCGCTTATGAAAAGCCAACCACACTCCTCCAAAACACCCTCTTTTCACTGCCAGACTCATCCGCAATGGTGAATACGAGAGCCCAAGCTAGTGAGCCCGCTAGATATGCCACTTCTCCCGACCAGGACCACGCTGCTGGTACCCTGATCAACGGGACGGCAGGCGGGGCGCCTGCACCTTTCTTTCAACAACTGATAGAGTAGATGCAGACCAACAACCGTCTGCTCCAAATACTCTGCTCTCGACAAGAGCAACCATAACAGGAGGCTCCGCCTGCAGCCGTCCCTACGCCGCCCACCAGAAAAGGTGGCCCGAGGAAAAAGAAACCTGCCATAAGGCCAAGGAGGCCGGCAAATGATCAGATCTTAACCTCTTCGCGTTTCTAGGCCAGAACAAGCCTGAAGAGCGCTCTGGAAGCACAACGCCAGAAGAAAGTCCGGAAAGAAGAAACCCCCGATACTCTCAGGCGGAGAATGGAAACTCAGTCCAGGAGCGAGCCTCCAGAACTGCCAAGTCCACTGGAGGTAGTACCCAGCCGGCTACTGGACCCTCCGGGGACAAAATAGAGTTGACAGCTTACCTCAACTCTAAGAGATCTGTCAACGCTACTCGTGCAGATCCACAGGTGGAAAAGATCTGGAACCGCGTGTTCAAGGACGATGAGCACGTGGTTGACTTTGACCAATCTCCGCTACCCACCAAGTTCAAGATGCCTTCCCTTGACTCATACAATGGAAGCAATGATCCAGTTGACCATTTGGATCACTTTCGCACTCATCTGAGTTTATAAGGGTTTGAAGACTCAGCAATGTACCGTTACTTCCCACTCACGCTAAAGGGAGATGACCGCATTTAGTTCCATTACCTCCCTTCAGACTCTATTCGAAGCTTCAGGGAGCTTACTGACCTCTTCCAAGCTCAGTACACCTTGAGCCGACGGGAAGAGAAGCAACCGTGGCATCTCTCCCACATCAAGCAGAAGCCAAGGGAGAACCCACGGAGAAGCCTGGACCGTTTCGTGACGGAGGCCAGGCAGATTCCCTGGATCACGAAAGAGATGAAGTTGGGCAATTTCATATCTGCGCTGACCTATGTGGACTTCTTCAAACACTTGGCTCACAAGAACCCCAGACCTTCCGGGAGACAGAATTAATCACCCGGGCTTACACAGCGGCAGAGGAAGCCAACGAAGCCAAATGCCCAGAACGGGCAGACTAGCCTCACCCATTCCCTGGAGAAGGAAAAAGAAAATACAGCAGCGGTGATCACTCTCGCCAGAAGCAGCACGGAACTGAGTCGCCAGAATGCCGAGATTACGGGCCCATCAACTTTATGCCCCTGATGGACACGCGCTCAAATGTCCTTATGCAGATCCACGAGAAAAAATTTCTGAAGTGGCCAAAACCACTAAAAAAGGTCACCGGGAACTAGTCGAAATACTGCGATTTTCACCGCTCTGCTGGAATTCTACTGAAGACTGCAAAACATTGCAGATTGAGATCGATGAGTTGATTCACAAGGGCCACCTCACCAGGTTTATCAAGGGCCCCGGACAGAGTTCTGGAGCAGTCGAAGGAGAAGGACAGGAGCCGTCTCCTCCCCGAAATCGGGTTGCGATAGGGGTGGTCAACATGGTCACCACCGACCTGCCAAAAACCCAGCTGACAACAAGGAGAGCAGACTGGGAGGAAGAAGCAGCACACGGCAGACAACGTAATTAACTTCAGTGATGATGACTTGACTCATGTAATATCCCCCCATACTGACCCCCTTGTTGTTTCCACACTCATTTCAAACGGTAGTATCGACTACCAACTGAAGTGAGTGTTTATTTATAATGGTAGTTCAAGGGACTTACTTTACTTGGATGCTTTCTTTAATTTAGGCTTAAAAAAGAACCGATTAAAACCTGCCGAGGGCCCACTATATGGCCTTAACGAGCCAGTGCCCGTCCGAGGGACAATCCAACTGGAGGTCACCGTGAGCACGTATCCAAAAACAGCGAGTCGTACGCTCACCTTCTTAATGGTCGACCTACCCTCTATTTACAATGCTATACTAGGCAGGCCGTGCCTAACTGCGTTTGAGGGGATCACCTTGATTCCACACCTCAAGATAAAATTTTCAACGCCTTACGGTGTAGGAGAGGTATTAGGCAACCAATTTACTGGGCAGACATGCTACATGTCTCAAATTGCCCCTAATGGCAGGACTAGAACAGTTAGAAAACTCGATCATCAAGACGAGACAACCCTGCAGCAAGCGCAATCTGGCGAAGCCACAGATCTGATCCCACTGAACCCAAAGGAACCGGAAAGTTGTGTACAAATCAACGGCTCACTTACCGGAACACTGCGCGATGAACTGATCGCATTCCTACGACGGAACGCTGATATTTTCGCGTGGACTCCAGCAAACATGCCTGGGGTGCCGGCTAAGGTGATGTTCCACAAGCTGGGGCTTGATCCTAGAGGGAAGCCTGTCAGGCAGAAGTGGAGGAACTACTCCGTAGAAAAGTTAATCGCCATCCGGGAGGAGGTGAAGAAACTGCTGGACGCAGGATTTATTAGAGAAGTCCAAATTGCCCCTAACGGCAACACTAGAACAGTTAGAAAACTCGATCATCGAGACGAGACAACCCTGCAGCAAGCGCAATCTGGCGAAGCCACAGATCTGGTCCCACTGAACCCAAAGGAACCGAAAAGTTGTGTACAAATCAACGGCTCACTTACCGGAACACTGCGCGATGAACTGATCGCATTCCTACGACGGAACGCTGATATTTTCGCGTGGACTCCAGCAAACATGCCTGGGGTGCCGGCTAAGGTGATGTTCCACAAGTTGGGGCTTGATCCTAGCGGGAAGCCTGTCAGGCAGAAGCGGAGGAACTACTCCGTAGAAAAGTTAATCGCCATCCGGGAGGAGGTGAAGAAACTGCTGGACGCAGGATTTATTAGAGAAGTCCACTACCCAGATTGGCTCTCCAACGTCATCCTGGTGAAGAAAAGCAACGGGAAATGACGGATGTGCGTCGATTTCATCAACATTAACAAAGCCTGCCCAAAGAACAGCTTTCCCTTACCCAGGATTAACCTGTTGGTTGACTCGGCGGCCAGACATGAGCTGCTAAGCTTCATGAATGCCTATTCGGGTTACAACTAGATCCGAATGAGTCCGGAAGACAATGAGCACACCTCATTCATAACGGATCAGGGCACATACTGCTACAAAGTGATACCCTTCGAACTGAAAAACGCTAGAGCAACCTATCAACGATTGGTCAACAAGTTGTTTGAAAAACAGATCGGTCGCAACGTAGAGGTCTACGTCGACGACATGCTCGTCAAGAGCAGAATCACCGGCGACAACATCCGCGACCTAACAGAGTCGTTTGAGGTGCTCCACAAGCATCACATGAAACTAAACCCGGCTAAGTGTGTCTTCGGGGTAGCCTCTGGTAAATTCTTAGGTTTCATCATCTCCCAACGGAGGATTGAGGCAAACCCAAAGAAGATTAATGTCTTCGCAAACATGGCTCCCCTGCGGAGCGTAAAGGACATCCAGCGATTGACTGGACGGCTAGCAGCGTTGTCCCGCTTCCTCGCCAAGTCTAGCAATAAGTACTAGCCCTTCTTTAAGGCCCTAAGAGGAACAAAATTTAACGGGTTTCAATGGACAGCAAACTGATAAACAGCCTTCAATGAATTGAAGCAGTATCTGGACAACCCGCCACTGCTGGGGTTGCCCAAGGGCCGAGAAGAGCTGTATCTCTACCTGGCGGTGTCAAAAGTATCCCTCAGCTCCATCCTCGTACGTTAGCACTCCGACGCCCAACGGCCGGTCTACTACGTGAGTAAAACACTGACCGGCCCCAAAACGCACTACTCACGTACAGAAAAACTGGCCTTAGCACTAATATTCTCTGCGCGAAAGTTAAGGCCATACTTTCAGGCGCACAATATAGTGGTCCTCACTGACCAGCGCCTAAAGAATATTCTCCAGAAACCCGACATTGCAGGGCGGCTGGTGAAGTAGGCTATCAAGTTGGGCGAGTTCGATATCGAATTCCGGCCCAGACCTACTGTAAATGTGCAGGCTCTGGCCGATTTTATTGTTGAGACCACGACCTCAATTCTCAAAGAACAGCCCGCAGAAAGCGTGGTACAGCTTGACGAAGTTCCAAAATGGGTACTCTACATAGACGGATCGTCTATGGACACCGACAGTGGTGCTGGAGTGGTCCTCATGACCCCAGATGGGTTTGAGGTGAAGTATTCCCTTAGACTTGGTTTCACGGTAACCAATAACATTGCCGAATACAAAGCTCTGTTAGCCGGATTACGATTAGCAAAAGAGTGCTCTGTCAAGAGGTTGGCAGTCTACAGTGACTCCAGACTGATCGTTAACCAGGTTAATGGAGACTTCGAGGTAAGCAACCCTCACGTGGCCAAACACTTGGCAAAGGCAAGGGAGGCCGCCCAGGGTTTCGACAAACTAATCCTGGTTCATATTCCCAAAACTGAAAATTGGAAGGCAGACCAGCTGGCTAAAGCCGCTGCAGCCAAAACTCAAGAATAATACTCGAGGGACATAAGGGAGATTCTGAATGATCCCAGTATAGAGAAGCAGGAGGCGGTGCAGATTTCTGAAGCGACAAACTGGATGACACCCTACCTTAACTATCTGGCTGACAGATCGTTGCCAGAAGACGCAGATAAGGCTAAGCGAATCAAAAAGACAGCCGGCTGGTATACTGTGGTTGATGGACGGCTGTATTGCCGTGATTACTCAACCTCATACCTCCAATGTCTAACTCCCGAAGAGGCTGACTACGCCTTGGGATTTGCGGAGCACATGTTAGTGAAAAAAACTTAACCTTCAAAATCACGCGGCAATGTTACTACTGGCCCTCGATGAAAAAGGACGCGATTGAATTTGTGAAGAAGTGTGAAAGCTGCCAGCTTCACAGTAACCTACACCGTTAGCCGTCTGCTGACCTGAAGTCGTTTCAGGCCCCTTGGCCCTTCGGGCAATGGGGGCTCGATATTCTCAACCCATTTCTCATTGCCACGAGGAAATGGAAGTTCATCATCGCGGGCATCAACTACTTCACCAAGTGAGTCGAGGCCATCCCGCTGGCAAAAATCACAGAGCACAGCGCTCTTGAATTCCTTCGCCAAAACATTATTTGCAGATTTGGCATCCCAGAGGTCATCGTGACAGACAATGGGACAATTCTTGGAAAAACGTTTCACCAAGTACTGCGCCAGTATTGGTATCAAGCTGGTCCACACTTCGGTGGCATACCCCCAAGCAAATGGACAGGTGAAGGTCACGAACCAAACGCTACTCCACGGGTTAAAAACCAAGCTGGAAGATGCAAGGGGCTCCTGGGTAGACGAGGTCCCCTTAGTTCTCTGGTCTTACCGAACAACCCCAAAAGAACCAACGCGCGAGACACCCTTCAATCTCTGCTACGAGACTAAAGTGGTAATCCCGGTCGAAATCGGGCTTCCAAGTCTTAGGGTGGAATCGTTTGACCCACTGGATAACTCTCAAATAATCAGAGAACACTTAGACTTGTTGAAGGAAGCACGCGACGCTGCCAGAATACGGACAGCGGCCTACCAACATCGAATTGCCCGATACAACAATAAAAAGGTAAAGGCACGACAATTCGATGTTTGGGACTTAGTCCTACGAGGCGTCGAGACCACAGGCAAACTGGCCGACCGCAACAAGCCCTCCCCTAATTGGGAAGAGCATTTCCTAGTCGCCGCCGTCCTGCGAAACGGGGCATACAAACTTCGAAACCAGGACGAAAAATTAGTCCCATGAACATAGAATGTGATCCACCTCAAACGCTACTTCTAATAAGGGACCCAGGTATGTACTTGCATTATTGTGTGCACGCATTCGCCTGCTTGTTTCAATTTGTCAAAATAAGTGTTTTCTTAGCATTTTACCTTCTCTTTTCTATGTCCATATATATATATATATGTGTGTGTATGTTTACCTTGTAGGTTTACCTGATCTAAACTGCCGCTAAGTAGGGAGGGTCTTCACCATCTCGTTACTAAACCCTGATCATCCAGGCAGCTCATAAGTGGTCGAATGTGAACCTCGGTCATCCGCGCGGCCCATTAACGGTCGTACTTAAACCCTGGTCGTCCAAGTGGCCCATAAGCGGTCTAGTATGAATCTCGATCATCCGAGCGGCCTATTAGCGGTCGTATTAAACCCTGATCATCCAGACGGCCCATAGATGGTCGAATCTAAACCTTAGTCATCCAAGTGACCCGTTAGCGGTCAAAATCTTAGGGGGCTAGCGCAACACATGCAATGACCTTCTTCACGAGGAGATAGTGTGATCAGTCAACGATGGTCGAAGGAAGAAAAATTCTTCACCAAGGCTGGCCGCCCAAGTCGACACTTGGGCAGAACCACCAAACTTTACTCACAAGCCACTACCACTAGACCGGCTAACACGTACACAGCTGCCTACAAAGTAATCTAAGGACACCACACCTACGGAAACGCTATAAATTCAGTTGGCAGGCAACCGGCCAACCTAGTTGGCCGCCCAAGTACAACTACAAACATGAATTAAAAGTAGTAAAAAGAAGTAGACACACAAAGCGGAAGAACGCCCGTTTTATTGCTTTCAAGTATATTTACATTATACATTATACAACAAGGGAACATCAAAAATCAAGGAGGCGGCGGCGGCGGCCCCTAACCATCCCGTGGCTCCCTCACAAGACTCTCGCAATTCTAGGTGGACCTGTTTGACGTGTTAAACAGGTCCACCGGGAAGTTAGGGTAAATAATCCGCACGATACGCCGACATATATTGATCCCCTCCCACAACTACGACAGCATCATCTGCTTGACCTCGTGAGGGCGTATCCGAATACTCAGCTGGTTCTCCAAGGCTGACATATGCTCGACGAGATGGTTGAGGCGCTTATTGACCCGCTCAATCTCCTCTCTTAGGCGGGCGTTCTCCTCCTTTAGGCTTGTGTTCTCGACCTCTATGTCGGCCAGAACGGTCTGTAATGCGACAGCATCCAACCAGTGCTCCGCCCGCGATGTCGCCATCTTCACGTCAAACCAGGCAATCTCCGCCTCCCTGTTGAAGATCACACAGTCCCTTTGATCGATCACCCTTGCCACGGCAGCCAACACCTTCTCATTCTGTACCAAAGAACAAAACAAATTAGAAATTTTAAAGGAGAAGTTAGGCAGAAAGCATCACAAAAAATTATACCTGTCAAAAACTCCGTGCGGGCCTATCTGACTTGGCCTCCAAGTCTAGCTCCGTGGCTAGTGGGATAGAGGCAGAACCCTCGCGAACAGGGCAAGCGGCGACCTCCTCCAGGATGTCATCCAAGAGCCCTTCATCGATATCATCCATGGCAGTGGTGGCGGCGGGCTCCTCCTGAGCAGCTGGAGGCTCCAGATCAATCACTGGCGGATCCACCGGCTGCCGCATAACCAGAGAGCCAACCAATCGCTCCTGCGACCCCACTAGCGGCTCGTCGACAAACGCAGGCGATATCTCCTCAGGCACAGACTGAGGAACCACCCGTGGCGCAGGTTGCGCCAGTATAACGCCTCCGACCTCAACTTCTGGCATGTCCTCGAACGTCTTCTCCATCCCGGTAGCGCTGCCAGGACCGCTACAGATCCCGACAGTGATGTAGTCTGGCCCCGAAGACGATGAGGAGGACGTCTCCACAGTCATCCTCTTGGGCCTGGGGCCAATGAAGTCGTCGTCAGTCAGGCAGAGGTAGATGATCAGACCCCTGGAGTCCTCCGGCCACATCATGACCGCCGGCAACAGTGCCCTAAGCATCTAAATAGGAGAAGGTGGTCCCCAATTCAGCTTCTTGGTCTCTGCCCTACAGACCAAAAAATCTCTCTTGAAGTCAGAGAGATGGACTTTGACCAGTTTGGTCAGCCACTCTAAGGTTGTCATCTCCGCCACAGACGGCGTCCCCGTATAAACATCTAGCACCTGGCCCCAATCCTTTGCCAGGGGCTAGGTCACAGTCACACTTACGAAGAAGAACAGGTTCTTCCAGTTCTTCAGTAAGTCGTAGATGGCTGTGTTGACCTTCAGACCACTACGTGGAACCAGGGAGATCCACTCTCCTCCCTGGTTTATCTTAAATAGCCCCTTCACCATCGACATCGTTAGCTGCCGAGAATGCTTATAGAGAAAGCTACAAAAAGTGCAAATATACCGTACAATATTGGCGTGGAGCTGGATGATGAGAACGCGCAGAGCCTGGAGGATCGATTGTAAGTCATCTGGAAGAGGAAGACGGAGGCTGCTCCTCAGGAGGGCCTCATACACCGTCACGTGTCCCGCCGGCGGAGAGAAGGCCATGTCGTCCTTATCCGGAACCCTCCACGCAATATCTTTGGAGATGTTAAATTCGATGCACAGCTTTTTGTTGTCGTTCTCTCGAAGAACAGAAGGAATGTCAGCAACGGAGGTCAAAGCCATATTTGCAGAGGGATTAGGGTTTTTTTTCCTCTCTGGAATGAAAGCAAGAAGATGAAGAAGCAAAGCAGAAAGCGTGAAAAACTCTAAGTATAAGGAGGAAAACTTAAACAGCAAAGTGTGAAACGCTTTAAACCTCCTCGAGAAGGCACACCATCATGCTGCCGCATGTTGCTTCCCAACGGGCTCCTTTCGACGCATTAATGGCTCGGATCGTGATTTCATCAGGTGAAGACACGTGTCCACTTTCAACCTAACAAGCCGGCTAATGGCCACGCGTCAATCAGGGCTCATACAAAGTTTTTCGAATCTGACCAAAAATAGTCAACAGATCTGGTCAACTTTCTTCTCCGGATCTGACCAAAGACGGTCAACAGATCCAATCAACTTTTCTTTCCCATAATCTGACCAGGACGGTCAACAGATTTGGTCAACGCCTCACCCTTTCGTGAAGTTCTCCGAAATTTTCAAGCAACAAAGGACAGTGAGGAGCATCTCATCATGAACATATCGGAAGCTAGAATTCTGGCCACTGGCATGGGAGGCTAGTGATGGGTATACTGTGGCTGAGCTGACCCAATAGTCAAAGAAGGCCTAAATGGCCTGTTGAAGGACCAACTTCAACATTGGTCCAATAAGAAGTGAAGGCCCCAATCATGAAAGGTTCAAACGCATGCCCGAAGGTCAACGCCGACGTTGACCGACTAAGGCACAGGCGGGCAGCCAACTCACGCCCAGGATGGTCAACTCAAGCGTTAATCGGATTCAGTGTAGCAGCAAGCCCAAAAATAAAAGGCTTCTACGGGCCTGGCCCACTTGGGTTCACGATCCAGCAGGCAATTAGCCATGGCTCTTTCCCTAACTTACGCCTTCCATAAACTCAGCCAACCCTCAAAAAGGATATTGACAAAATTAACGCCCTTCCCATAAGACAGGCGCTAGATTTTTTCAATTTCCTGCCAACTGGAGCTTTCCAACGGTAAAATGCATGAAATGAAGGTGAGCAGTTTGGAAAGCTGCTAACCGCCAGGAAAGGAAATAATCTCAGCAAGTTAGACAACTTACGCCTTTCTGTAGAATGGAGGCCGCCCAAAATGGCACAGGGATCACGCCTTTCAACTAAGAAAGATCACCCTGCCACCATTCAAATAAGCCCTAAGGTTTTCATTCCCGAGCAAGCATTCTGATACGCTTCCAACCTCTCTCTCTCTCTGAAACTTAACGCTCTCTGATACCCAAGCACTCTCTACTGACACTCAGAGATCCAAAAGCATACAAACGTGCTCCCTACAACCGTTTACTGCCTTTCCATCGTCCCAAATTCAAGAGACGACGAAGCCTCTCTTTCATCTAGACATCAAAACACTCCCTTCCCACACATTCTCTCTTGCCCTCTCAATTTTAGTTTTCAGTACCTTCCCAGATTTTGAAGGTTTTCTTACTGACTTGAGCATCGGAGTATTTTCGATTGGATAATTTTCTGCCGACACACTGATCTCCTATTTGTTTAGTGGTGTGCAAGATTCCAACTCGATAAACGAAGCCAGAACCAGTCATACAGACCAACCCGAATCTGTTCGAAATTCGAATTTAAGGACGCATCAAAATTTAATAAGAACATAAAGTAATTAAACTTGAAAATAACTACTTGCTTCATAAATTTGATGAATACATGAAGTCAAAAACTCTAAAATGACAACACAATTATAAAATAAAGTAAAAGTAAATTTATACTGTCTTCAACAATACAAATAGTATTTAACTTAAAATAAATTTACAAATATGCATCATGAATATAAATTTTATTACTTAACATCAACTAAAATAAGATTAATTTTTTCTATCAAACAAATAGTTGATCAACTTATACATATGATGCGTCCTTGGATCCAAACTTCGAACAGACTCGAGCTGATTCGCTTGTCCTGGTCCCGGCACCATTCCCTGAGTTGGATCTTGTACACCACTAAAAAAAACAGGAGGTCAGCATGTCGGCGGAAAGTTGTCCCACCAAAAATACTCCGACGCTCAAGTCAATAAACAGCCTTCAAAAGATAAGAAAGTTTCTGAAACTGAAAATTGAGAAAGAGAGAAAGAGAGAGTGTGTGTATTTCCAGATGAAAGAGAGACGAGACTGTCTTCTTGAATCTGAAAGGTGGAGAGACAATAAACGGCCGTGAGAGACGCGCTTGTATGCCTTAGGTTTTTTGGGTTGCCTAAGTCAGTGTTTGCATAGCAGAAAACGTCAATGATTGAGAGCGTAAGTCACTGAGGACGTAGGTAATTGAAAACGTTTGTAGCAGAAAACGTTGGTAATAAAAAGACTGCCTGGAACGAGAGTTCCAAGGCTTACTTATGGTTGAGCAGGCGATCTTTCTTCTTTGGAAAGAGTGATCCCTGTATGATTCGTTGGCTGGCTTGCCTTTCAGAATTGATGCCAGTTGCCAAAGTGATTGAAACAGTTTCCTTTCATGATGGTAAGCGGCTTTTCAAATCGCTCACCTTCCTTCTGCATTTTTTACTGTTGGAATCCCTAGTTGGCAGGAGATTGAAAAAATCGGGCGCCTTCCTTACAAGAAAGGCGCTGATTTTGTCAATATCCGTTTTGAGAACCGGCAAATATCGTGGAGATTGCCAGGAGAGCCGTTGTTGACCATCTGATGGATCGTGGGCTTAAGTGGGCCTGGCCCGTAAAAGCCTTTTTATTTTTGGCATGTTGCTATAGTGATTCCGGTCAACGCTACAATGATTCCGGTCAACGCGAGCGTTGACTGTCTGCGCGAGTGTTAGCCGTCTTCCGGAGTCCAGACGGTCAACGATGGCGTTGACCGTCCTGAGCCTCTCAAGCTTTGGCCCTTTGGGCCCTGTTGGGCCGTTTTTACGTTGATCGTTTGGCATTCCTTTTGGGCCTCCGTTGACCGCGACCCAACCCGTATTCCAGTGTACCCATCAATATATAAAATAAAACAATTATAAGAGTATTATTACAATTAATAAAATTTATGAATAACAAATCAACAAAGCAAAAGTCTGTTACCTCTCTCATAAAAACTACCATGTCACTACAACAAAGCTCCATTCCTTTACTCCATTTTGATGATCATCTGTGATCCCGATCGCTCTATTTTCTTTGAGTTTAGGGATGCGATTGTCTTAAAAAAATCTCTGTGATATATTCTGAACAAATTGGTGAACAACTTCCTTCACCTCTAAAGATGATGTTATGACAGTTGAGACACCTGCACATACAAAATGCAGATCAAATAAAATTAACATAAAGTAAATCATACTATAAATAGGAGAGCAGCTCTTTTCCACTTTTATTATGAAGGTGAAATTTTAAGAAATTATCATATCATGCTCCAAGAATCGCCACATACTCTATCTATTTTTACAGCCCAATTCAACGTAAATCCCTCCGAAAATGTAAAGGGTTCCACGGTCCATAGCCAAGGCTCTACTTTTCTCCAATAAATGACAAGTTTCCCAATAACAATCAAGGGATAACCAATATAGGCCTGCAGTTAATTAACAGTCAGTAATTAAAAATAGACAGCTTGTCACAAATCCGACCTAAGACAGGTCTAATAATATTAATATTTCACAAAATTTAAAATTCTAAATAAATGTAATAACAAACAGCTAATCCCAAATTTGGGTGGGACAAATCAAACATATACAGGACCAAACAATCATACTCTGTACAATTAATATCAAAATAATCCAAATAGAAATTCGAAATATTACACAACTAGTCAAAAATGACCTAGGCAGTAATTAACAGTCAACGATCCAATTGTTTATAAGGCCTGCAATTAATTAATAGCCAAGGGATTTGAGATGAGGACAAAGTTGATAGCAATTAATTAACTTAATCAATTCGCGGTGAAGGAACCTGCATCAGCAGGTTCAGCTTGTAATAAAGTCTGACCCAACTAGAAGCTCTAGTCAACCTGTAGATGCTGCCATTGCATTTAAAGTCCTGCCCGTTTATGCTCTGAATACTACTCAATACTTGTACAAATAAGCTGTGATATTCAGTACTAAGTACACCTACAAAAAACTCTTGTGCTTGTTTTCCCACTCAAAATCTTCCCTTAGAAGGGTAAAGGATTAAACAAACTGAAATAGCATTTTAAGCCCAGAAGGTAAATGCCGCAGCTCTCTGTCTCCATATCTTCGTTCTGTCATCTAAATATACTTACAGAAGGTAAATGCTAGCAAAAACTTCTTCCCAATAAGAATAACACTAATTAAGATGAAGTGATGAACGAATCCACAAATTGTCAAGCTTTTCAATAGACAAAAAATATTCCTGGGTATTGCAATCTATCAATGCCTACTCTTGGCTCCAAGCTCACAGCGGGTTGACTGTCCAAAATACTAAATAAATTACATTGGCATTGTTTTCCAAAATACACTTTTGCAGGTTCAGTGAACCGACATTGCCACCTGGAGCTCAAATATAAAGCAAACTGAGCCAGCTTACGGCCTAAAGCAAGTCTTCTTTCATGGGGGTTTCCATTCATTTTTGTCCACACATATCATCCTTGATGTATTATCAGTGTTTAGAAGCTCTGTACTACAATCTAAAATGGCTTTTGCCTCCTCTATAAGTTTGTTAGGAAGACTCAACTCTAGGAAATGAACAAAATGGCAGTCTAATTACCAAATAGGAATCTTATGTGGAAAAACAATTGAAATGAACATTATGTTTCAACTGGAAGAGGGGAACTCGCGAGTGAATTTAAACTGTACACAAGATATTTTTAGTTGTTTACCTAGACCCTTGTAAGATACAAATATATATTCATTAATACATGAGAGGAAAACATAATCCCAACCAAAACCTTTCCAATGGAAGATAGGAACAGGGAAACTTATAACTGGACTTAAAACTGCACGTCTGTGCTAATTTAACTCAAACCAATTTTGATTGGTGTATAAAAGGGGAAAATTTTTACAGGTATTCAAATATTATAAATCAATTTTATCGCTTTTTTCGGCTTAAACAAATAAATATTCTACAAAACTAGTTTCGCAGGGTTATTGGATTAAATTATCTTTCTCCCAATGAATCCAATGTCGCAAGGGAGAGAATACACGAATGATAGGATGTATGGTCCTTATCAAGTACTTTCTTCCAACTCAAAGTGAAACCTAATTCATCAGTGTCGCAATTTAGGATCAAAATCTTTTTCGCATAAGACTATCATAAACCAGACAAAAGGAGCTACCGTAGAAGCTTATGCCGGATGCCATAACAGATGAATCCAAACCGTAGGGGCGGCAGTTCAGGATAGGGGTTTGCTGCACAAGCCCAAAAAGACAGACAAAAGTACTTAGAATCTCCTCCAGGTCAAAGGACCAAGAAAGAAATAATACTTCTACTTGAAGTCAGCACTCTTAACAAATAACATCTCCAAATAAAATCAATATCTCAAGTACTACTTACAATTGAATGTCCAACAAGTTCTACCTGTCGAGGTTGCTCAATGCACTCCCCATTCCCAATAAGAGTAGTGGGTACTCCATGTTGTAGTTTCTAGTGATCTTGTCCAATGTTTCCATCATACACAAAAATAAATCTCATTAACATAAAAATGATATGCCTATAGTCAATAGTGGAAATAGAACTAGAGGATGCTTGCATCTTGATGTGGCCTTCCTATTGCTTCAAGGCAAGAAAAAACACTAAAATTAAGTGACAAGGCAGACACAAAGAGATACAATCCAAAGGGCTCATGATTGGCAATTGTCTGATCATCTCAGATGCAACATTTAGATAGATTCATGTCATGGCATGAACTTTTCAAATGCTCTAGGAGATTGAACTCATGACCGAACAAATTTAGATCAAGATCTTTTTTGGTATAATTTGAACAAGAGATTGAACTCATGACCGAACAAATTTAGATCAAGACCTTTTTTGGTATAATTTGAAGAAGATAAAAGTTCTTGACGTTATCTTTTACTTTGATTCTTCAGACACACAGCAAATGCAACAGCCATGGGAGCATCACATCATTTCAGCAAAATAGCTGCACACAGCAACATAATGCATCGGTTGTTCACTTGCTTTAGCAAAGCAAGTTTGGCTATCAACAAACAGATTCAACCAATGCTGCAAGCCATTCAAAGCAGTAGCCTGTTTAGCTCATTACCAAAATGAATCAGCGAGTGTTATAGAAGCTTTGCAAATCACGTAATGCATTAGTTTGGTTCTCTGTCATTCCTATTTGTCAAGTTTCTAATAGGAATGGCTCATTCGCAACTACTACAGTTTCTAATACATCTTCATAGCCACAACAACATAACTTAAATACACACAGCAACTACTACAGCTGCACACCCACACACAAAGCAGAACACCTACACACACTCGGCTAACCCACACTGCACACACTTAAATACACATACGCACACATAGCTGCACACCCACACGCACAGAAGCACACATTCACACTGACAACACACACCCACTGCCAATTCAGTTCACACACAGACATACCCACACACGCATCACACACACACGTCAGTACATACACTGATATGGATACGGTGGCATTGGACACCCCCCCGATCCATATGTATACGCCCACAGATGTATGTACATATAGTTCACATACCAATACCCACGAATATACACATTCAATATTAGCATATTGTCATAACTATGTACACACCTTGTATACTATTTCCAACAAGGCAATTTCCACAACATTCGCTGTGGAAATTTCCACATCATATTGCACACTATGTTCGATAGAGCCTGAACCCCTTTTTTCCCCAACATTCGCTTTTATAACGATTTCCATAGAAATCATTACACATATATCTCAAAGTTCACAAGATCGATGAAATTAGACAGAGAAGAAGCAGATTTGTATCTAAATAATAAAGGATTATTTTCAGATCCAAATAATAATTTGTATCTAAATCAAGCGGATTTACCTGATTTGTGACGGCACTGTAGCAACGGCAAGGGTTAGCAGCGCCGTCGGCTTCGAACAGTAACGGCGACATCCCTTCGGCACCGATTAACGATGGCGATGGCAACAATAATAGTAGCCCAGGCTTACTCTTTCTTTTCTACTACTCGCGTGCCCCAAAATGAGAAAATTACTGAATATTTACCGACGATAAGGAAACAGTTAGTCAAGGAGGGGGAACGGCCTACGAAAGAGAATACGAAAATGAAGAAAATGAACGGGAGAGATGGAAGAAGACAGAAGACAAAGAGAACGGGAGAGGAGACAGAGGAGAGGAGATGAGGAAAATGAAAATGGCGGGTTGAACAATAGTTCAAAACACCTCAGATTTCTGTGCACTATCATCGTGGCTGTCGGATCCAGAGAAACGGACCGCTAAGATTCAGTACGATTAGTCGTCGAATTTAATTTAAGATTAAACGGATGATGTTAAATTAGATATATTAAATGCGGACGGCCATTGGACGCCCCTTGAACCCAGCTTCTATAGAGCGTGCACAACGCAGCAATGTCTGTGACGTTTCGAGTGTCTCCATTGCCTGGGCCTCCGCAAGCATGGAATCCATATAGAGCACGGACAACGGCTACCCACTGGCCCATCAAATAAAGACCCGCAACTCACTGCCTAGTTGCAAAACCCAAACGAGGTGCGGGGTACATTCAGCCTCCATACAAAGATCCAATGCATGCCAAGTTTATAATCTCAAACCTTTTGACGAATATCAAAAACCAGCCCAACACACTGGTGTTGTGGATAAAGATATGAGCTATGCATTGGGGAGTATTCTTCCATGCTATAAAACAAAGTTAGTGAGTAATAAAATTATAAATTTCTCAATATCTTTTAATGTTTCCATATTCAGCATGCATTCAAGATATTTAGAAACATGTAGTCCGAATTTTATAAGCAGGTCATAGCTAAATTTCTAACATAAGATGTTTGATGGTTTTAACTAACTTATCTAGACTATACACCAAAGAAGCTAATTGACTTTTGATACGTCCCTGGTATTCGAATTATTGTATGGATTAATGAGACATTCGATTTTCTACTGCGGTTCAAATTGGAATAAGCCCAATTTTCATCTATGTTAACCTAAAATTTGCGCACCATAAACTAAGCACAAAATATCAGAGGATTAATGAGACTCGCACTCCGATTGATCCTCCGATACTGAAGTCAAAAATATTTTCAAAGAAATAGAAAGATGTATGGATGATGTGAGAGAATGTAAAGTTGTATTTATGCGAAGAACGTGAGAGAAGGATTAGGCTCCTATTGTGCGTCCAACAAGGGACGACTCACTAGGGGTATACTTAGTGAGTGACTCACTAAGGGTGCACTTGGTGAGTGACACACTAAATTTACACTCGAAGAATGGCTCATTAGCGGTGTATTCAGTAAGTGGCTCACTAGGATTGAACTCAGAGAATGGCTCACTAGGGGTACATTTGAAAAGTAACTCACTAGGGATGCACTTAATGAATAACTCACTAGATGTGCACTTGGAAAATAGCTCACTAGGGATATACTCAATGAATAGCTCACTAGGGGTGAAGAGTCATAAAGAGAGTTGCATCAAAGCAAGAGGGCTTTAATTCTCTCACGGTGCTCTAAGAAGCCAGGGGATCTCCCCCCGAGTCCGAAGAGGCTTTGAAGGTTTGAATAGTGTTCTCTGATGATGCCAGAAAGGGTCCTCTTTCGCATTGTGGTGGCGATGAGTATTTGTAATG
Source organism: Nepenthes mirabilis (assembly GCA_025585075.1). Classification (NCBI taxonomy): domain Eukaryota; kingdom Viridiplantae; phylum Streptophyta; class Magnoliopsida; order Caryophyllales; family Nepenthaceae; genus Nepenthes; species Nepenthes mirabilis. The sequence goes on from JAODPA010149336.1 coordinate 18,327, forward strand.
TTTCATAGAGAAGGATTTAGCGCCAAAGTTCGTAAAAGATATTGTCTTCGAATTCACTAGCCATTGGGGCGTTGATGGGGGCCTTTTTGTCAGACATTGCCTTGCGACGGTGACGTGGCCATGAGTAGTCTTCTTGACCCAGTCATCAAACTGTTAGGGCGATGACTTCAGGCAGCGCCTGCACATGCGTGCTCTGACCGCAGCAGGCGCATACTCTGATCGCTCTACTGGTTGTCAGGCCGAGAGCATTTCGGATTGGTTCGTCCATTTGCATTGCCAACTAGGCCATTAACACTTATCCCCTTGGCCCATTGCTCATTGGGCCTCATCATGGTAGCTACAGTGCGTCTAGGTTAGGCCGGATCGATCTCCTTCCTGAGGCTTCATTCATCGCTCGCTAGGCCCGTTGTTCATCACTACATGCTAGTGATTCACCTGGTTTGGATCGACTATAAGCATTATTGGACCCATCATTGCCCCCCGTGTCGGCTGACTGTGCTTCGCCAGTTCTTGGTATGCACAATAATGGGACATTTCTATGCGGGCCATCTTGCTCGCTCCATTCTAAGACACTTCTTTTTGAGGCTTTTTCCATCTCTGTCTCTCACTGCTTTTTATGTAGGGCATCATTTGAGTTAAGCTTTGTTTGGAAAAGATTTTGGGATAGCCCCAAGGCTTGCCTTTAATCTATTGCTGGCGGTGCCATGGACATGACCCTTCATATTAATGGCTTCGTCAACCTTTACTCTAACTATAAATAGGGGACCCTCCATGCTCAACTCCATGGATCATCCTTCCATTATCCAAGGGATGCAAGTGATCGAGCAAGGAGAGGGTCCTGGCCGCCAAGGTGGAGGATCAGTGGAAGTCTTCTAGCGCTGGAAGTTGCCCTCAAAGCTTGTCTGGACTCCATGCTGCCATCGTTCGAGATTGGTGGAAATCTTGGAAGGTTCAAAGCTACAGTTGAAGCTTGCCGTTATGTCCCTCCTGAGGTTGTTTCCTAATCGTGACGAGGGTGGCTCGGTGGTCGAGCCACTGCCATGTTCCTCCTCCACGTTGGCGTTCAATAGCAAAGCCTCTGGAAAACTCTGAGGTGCAAACACACTGCTCAGCCACCTCGGCTCTTGGGGGAGTGCTTAGTCCTCAACTCCTTCTGTCGGAAGGTCGCTTGCGGAGCTTTTTGGAGGAGGTGCTTCTAGAGTTCCGCTAGGGTCGAACCATTGTCGCCACTATAGGTTGGACTTTACCCTCAAAGGTTATGATCAGTCTCAGTGGAAAATCTCCTGGCAGGAGGCCTTCCTACAAGGGTGGTGGCATCTCGCCCCTCCCCTCATCCGAGAATGGCTTCCCTTTCTTTTCCTACAGCGCTCAGCCCCTGGTCTGGGTGCTTTGATTGGTAAGGAGAGGACAACTGTCAGGCGCTTTAGTTACAGTTGTCTTGCCCTAACCTGTCCTCGCAGAACAAATTTTCTGGCAGGTGCCGTCGGGTAGTTGTCCAATACGTTCCTTTTTTCTTTTTTCTCCATGTAAGTTTGCTGATGTAAGCTTTTTAATTTGTAAAGAAAATTAATGAATGGAGTTTTGAAACTTTGTTCTTTCTCTTGCTTTCCGTCTTCTGACTTTGCCGTATGACTTTTGCGTGGTTGAAATGCTTGCATATAGTCACCATCTGCCGGTCGTCCATTGACTTGGCTGTTTAGGCTTACGAGCATCCGACACGCAGTGGTCTGCCTTGGCGCTTGGTCAAGGGATGGCTGGTCAGCCTTGAGGCCATCGAGTTGTAGACTGTCAGTGGATCACCTTCGGGGAGCAACATACCCAGGGCACCCCTCTTGCCTGGAGGGTGGAGTTGCTTGCATCCTTCGGGCGAGCACCGTCCAAGGGGCAATGGAGTGCCAGGTTGACATTATGTGGACAAGGCGCTTTAGGGTTAGTATTAGGATGGCTTCATTGATCGAAGGCTGTTTGAGAGCAGGATGGGTTCCTCGAAGCTCTCAGAGGCTCTGAATTGGATTGTGTCACTCAAGGACGTGTCCTGGGAGAGCTGGCAGTGGCTTGTTGACCTGTCAAAAACGTGTCCAGGACAGGGGGAAAATTGAAGGCATGTCCTAGCCAAATTGGGGTACCCTCGATTGGTCTTTGCTCACGAGCAGTCTTTTTGAAGACTCAGGGACTTCATGTTGGCCTTCCGGTTTTCAAGATTGTTGGGGCTACCCTTTTCGAGTGGCTCAAGTATCATTGGACGTTGTGACTAGTGGCAGTATTATATTCTTCCATCCTCTACGGTTTTGGATTTCTGTCGTCATGACGAGAAGGGCCTCGGACACCTTGATCTTGGGTTGATCTCTGGCCTTTTGACCCGACGCTTGGCCTGGGTGGAGTCGACGGACCTAGGTTTGGGTCGTCTGGGTCGGGTTCCATCGTCACAGGGTACTCCCATCGTGATGCTTTCGAGAACTATCGCATGCTGGCCGCCCTAACCTCAAACTCGTCTAGGTCTCCTGCTGCTAATTGTTGAGTTGAGAGCAACATGCCCAGAAGCTGTCGCTGGGGTCACGTAGCCATCACGTTAGTCAAAGCACCTGAGCTTGTGAAAGGAAGCGACGCCACGCCCATCAAAATGGCTCATAATGACTCCTATGAAAGGATGCGTTGTAGCGCGCTGGGGTGAAAGCATGTATCGCCACCATTATGGCGACAAGGCCCTTTAACTTTGCAAGGGTTGGCTATATAAGCACCGTGCCAATCCCTTTCTTTGTTGTCCCTTCTGCTCTGTGCATGCCTTCGCTTCGTTCTCTGATAGCATTTTCTGGGCTTTACTCTGTCATTTTTTAGCATTTTCACAGATGGCTCATCATGATGCTGTTGGCATTTCCATCCTTGTTACTTCCTCGTCGAAGGTGCTGCCCCCTTCATCTTCTGTGCCTTCAATGGATGGATGATGAACGGTCGTTAGAAGAGATGGGAGCTGCCGTCTCAGAGAGCACCATTACTAGTAGCGTTGAGCACCGCCCCGGTGCCCATGCTCTAGAGCACTAGGAGGTTTTAGGGAGACCTCTTGGCCTTAAGTCTATCGAATCTTCTCACCCCTTGGCTACAAGGTAAGATTCTACAAACTCTCGCTCTTCGCGGTTGTGCTTCTCAGTGGCTCTTTTGTTTGACTATTCATTTCTTCGCTCTTAGTCATCATACGGGGTGCTTTGCAAGTTGGAGGAGGGCATCCACTTTCTGGAGCAAGAGGTTGCCTGCCTCCTACAAGACCGCGTTGACAGAGAAGAGATCGAGTGGAGAGTCAATGCTATCGTTGGTGAGGTGCTTCAGAGCCAGGAGTGAGCCAACTACCTCAACCAAGTTCTATTCAGGTATGAGGCCAAAGTAGAAGGTCTTTCAAACGTCTACACCCTGGCCCTGGCCCAGATTGCTTCACTCGAGAACGAGTCCTGGGCGAGTTAGCAACAACTCCTCAACCTAATAGGCGCAAGTGCTGAGCGAGAGAGGGAGCTAATGTCCAGACTCCATCCGAAAGAAGTGGCCCCGTTGCTAAAAGGGCGATTTCAAGTGGGCATCCGTCTCTACAGGCGTATAGTCTCCCTAGCTACTCAAAACTTCCCTACCGGTTATCTTGATGTGAGGAATGCCAGAGCCAAACGTTGGGAGGACCTCATCATATTTCCGGAGGAGGGACCGCGCTCTTCAGGGGGTGACCACTCTAAGTAGCCTATAGGTGGATGTAGTTCCCTTGTTTTGTTTTGAGTCCATTGGATACAGTCAATGTATGATGTAACCTTTTATAAAATAATCCAATGATATTGATCGTTGTGGTTGCATTTTCCTTATGTGTTGAGATCTCTTGCCCAACTTTTGCTTTGACTATTGTTGCATGACGTGTATTGTTGGCCTTGACATTGTCTTTTTACTGCTTAACAGCCGCCATCAGGACCGTGTGAGCCGTCGGAGCCCTAATGGCCAAAGCGTTTTGAGGACACTGCTGGGCCACCATGGGGTCCCACTCTGAGCCCCTGATGTTGGAGGCTTTGGAGGTAGAGGAATCATTGAAGCCGCAGAGGTTGCAGAGGCATCTCCTTCGATGCCTCCTGGAGTTAGGGTCTTAGTGTCGAGTAAGGATCTGTCTCCTTTGGCAGGCAATCTGACTGATTACGCCAGACTTCTTAGTTGCTATTTTCCATCTGATAGGTGTCAGTGCCAATGGGAGTTGGAGTCGAAGAGTTCCCTAGGAGGGCCATCTGACAGCCATCTCGTCTAGCCTCGGGATGAAAAGTGGTCTCCCTTTGGATCGGCAGGTGGCTTTTGCACCTTTCTCGGGGCGGGTAGCCTACCCTGCATATATTTGGTTTTCAACGGGACAAGTAGGCCAATGTGATCATCTTTGCTGGCACCGCTACTCATGGGGGCAATTTTTGCCTCCCCTTCTTCTTTTTATGTGTGGGCACCTTTGCCCTCTCGTACTCGTCCTCCCTGGAGAATGTCATGACACAGTAACAGATGAGCCTCGCTTAGGGTGACGAGGTTTTTAAGCTAATGCCACTAGGCTCTAGCGGAGTCATAAGTCGTTGCCCACATGTTACCACTTTGGCACTCTATCTTGTTCAGATGACGTCTTTGCTCGCTTGCGTTTGAGCCTAGTCTGCCGACCATGGTTGGCTGATAGTGTTCATTCCGTTGAGAGTCGCCACACACATACTTGAAGAAGCCCCTTAAGGTTTTAATGGCCGCCTAATGCGGGTCCGACGCCTGATCTGCAAACCCCCCAGGTCGTAAAATTTTGACTACTTTTTGGGCTGTTTAATTGCCTAAGTTGGGTTTCTTGGACCATTAGTAGGTCAATTTTACGAGTGAGCTGCAACTCGCCTAACTTAGGGACAACCTAAGTCATTTGATTTCATGCAAGCATTCATGCAAATGAATATACGATAAATATAACAGTTATTTTATTAATTCAAACATGATAAATATTACAAGCATACTTAGTGATGTATGCTTAGCGTACCTGGGCTTAACACGTGGAAGCGGGTGGTGCCCTTCGAGTTCAGTGGCAATTGTCGCCTAGGGACTGGTTTGATTCCCCGGGCACATAGCTTTCATGTGTCATGCTGGAGGATTGTTGAGATAGGGATGGCCCTTCCCAATTTGAGGGGGTGGCTTGTGTTCGTTGGCGATTTCACCGGTTGTCTCTCCTCTCCACGGGATTAGGTCTCCCAACTTGGACTGTCAGGGCGATGCTCTAGGGTCATGACACCGCGAGGTCTACTATTGATGGTTTGTTGTACCCACCCCCGCTACACCCTAGCCCTGTTGAGGGCCGCTAGATGGATGGAGGCTCTCAATCCCGAGGCCAGTAAGCACAATTCTCGCTGAGGGTGACACCACAGTGTAGGGGAGACTTCCTAGCTCGAGAGTTTCCAACATCCCTTTGCTCTGCCTTTGCCTCACTACTCAAGCGGCCTACCTCGGGCTCTGCAAGAACTCAGTGAGGTGCCCCTTCTTAATCAGTTTCTCAATCTCTTTTCACAACTCTCAGTAGTATTCGGTGTAGTGGCCCAGAGATCGGTGGCATCGATAATACTTTGTAGAGTCTCCCACCTTTGGGTTTTTGACAGGCTTTGGACACTTCAAAAACTTTCCATCTCGGATCCTTATAAGGATGTCTATCCAAGAGTCATTCAGGAGGTTCTGTCTTCGGAGTCTAGGCCCCCTATGAGCTCTTAGCATCTTCCTTGGTCGCCGGTCGGGATACCAAGCTCTAGCATGGCTCCATTTCCTCTTCTTCCGACTAGTGGTGAAATGTGACACAAAGCTGCTACTGAGCTCTTGTAACGTCTCGATGGAGAGTGGTCGGAGGTGATAGAACCAAATTCAGGCATCTCCCTGGAGCAACATGGGGAAGCTCAGGCACATGCAGCTTCATCTAGGCCCCAACAGTCTTGCAAGTCTCAAAGATAGTTCAGGTGGTCGATTGGGCCAGAGCTCCTGCTATACGGCTCCACGGGCGGTATTCGCAGCTCACTGGTGGGCACCTGAGACCGAATCTCCATCATGAACAATAAACTTCCCAAGTTCATGGGGATTCTGTCGGTATCTTCCTCGAACCTGTATGATTGTGTCTTCTCTGTTTCCTCCTCTATCCAAGGGGAGGATGCGACCCTCAAAACGTTGAGGGGGTCCTCATCTTTGGACGATTCAGAGAGGGAGGTAGATTCGTGCGACTATCGGCCCGCCAGTGCAGGACGCTATGGGAGTCCTCTCCACGGTTTGGAAGCAGTTAGTTGTCATAGAAGCAGCGTGGATCTTACCTCGATCCCTAGTTTGGTGCTTTGGAAGTAAACCAAACCTTCTTCTGGAAGGGGGCTGCACCATTTGGATCCTCCTTAATGCTAAGGTGAACGAGCTGATGATGTAGGATCTAGCGGGCCACGCTTTCCTCCAATTCCTACCTTTGGATGCAAATGTTGTGTGGGGCCAGGAGGAGCCCCCAGCTGTAGGCACATTGAGTGCGGGTTGTATGCCTTCCTGGCTACCCCTGGGGTCGTTGCCAAGGGAGGTATCGTTTCTAATTGAGGTGTGCATTGGAGTATTAGCGTTGGCCATGCTCGTTTAGTTGGTGAATGGTGGTTAGACTTTTAGTCGTTTCTCACATATGGTACCAATGATGCGTCCCTGATATCCAAGTTATTGTATAGATTAGGGAGCCACTCGATCTTTCACTACGAGTCGAATTGAAGCGAGTCCGGTCTCCTTCTCTATTAACCTAGAATCTGCGCCCACCACAAGCTACACATAAGAGGTTAGAGGATTGGCCGAACTTACTCTCCGATTTATCCTTCAACGTTGAAATTAGAAATCTTTCCAAAGAAATAGAAAGATATGTTGAGAAAAATAGTGTCCGACCGGCCAAACAGGAACAAGCAGCAGAGTAGAAGAAAATAAGGGAGAGAAGAATAACACTAGTATTTTACGTCAAAAATCCTTCTAAAATAAGGAAAAAAAATCACGGGATACACAATCTATAAACAAATTTTACTATATTAGTTTTATGGTTACACAAACCCTCTTGATTACACAAACCACAAGAGAAGAGAATAGAGAGCAAAAGCACAAGTCGCTCACAATGTTCTCTTTTCACACTTTCATACTTAGAAACTTACACACACAAAATCTTCTTGCTCACTCACTGTTCATATCACAGAACTCTATACATATATATACAAGTTGTCCAAACAACCACCAAGCCAGCATGGAGGTTGTGCGTACATGCAACCACCTAGCCCACGTACAGCTTTGCAAAGGCTTTGCAACGGCCTGCAAAACATTGTGCTCTATAGAAAACGATGCCCACTTTGTAGATATTGTGCAACTTCTCCAGAGATCTCTCATGCCCATTGAATCTTCTGAGCTGGCATTCACGTGCGCTCTCGGGCTATACAACTTCTATTGTGGATTGACCGACTTCTTCTCATAGCTGGTCAACGTCCCATTGACCGGCTGGGCGTCGTTGTGCAACCTTCCTGCACAAGTGACAAATTTGCTTTCATGCCATCATCAAAGTCCTCGAGCCTTCATTGAAGTCCTCGGATTCAAGTGCTGCTCACAAGTCTTCAGAACTATGTTGCACAAGTCCTCAATTGCTCAGCGAACAAGTTCACGGATCATAACCGCGTAAAGTTCTCTTCCTCAATTTGAGTCTTCGTCCTCAATCTAAGTCCTCGGACCCATAGCACCTCCACACGAGAGTGACTTCAACAAACTTTTCCTCATGACCGTTGGAAAACAAAGTTTGTTAGCCCAGCCAAACTGTAGCAAGACCCAATCTTTCCTCTTGGAAAAATTTTTGTCATCATGTCCGCCCCATTTTCCTCTGTTCTGACTTTTTTTAGTGACAGCGATCCTACTTCAATAATATCCCTCACCCAATGATATCGAATATCAATGTACTTCGATCTTGAGTGGAATGAGAAATTTCTATAGAAGTGTATGGCGCTTTGACTGTCACAAAGTACCACATACCTCTCTTGTCTAAAGCCCAATTCTTGGATGAACTTTTTTATCCATAACATCTCTTTGTAAGCCTTTGTCACTGCAATACATTCAGCCTCAGTAGTAGAAAGAGCAATGCACTTCTACAGCTTTGACTGTCAAAAAACTGCTCCTCCAACAAACTTAACCAATTATCCCGAAGTTGACTTTCGAGTGTCAACGTCTCTGGCCATATCTGCATCAGTATATCCTACCAATAGAGATTTGTCACCTCTAAAATAAAGACACATATTGGAAGTTCCCTGAAGGTATCTTATAATCCACTTGACTGCAGGCCAGTACTCTTTTCCAGGATTGAACAACAATCCATTGACAGTGCCGGTGGCATGTGCTATGTCTGGCCGCTTACATACCATAACGTACATTAGGCTTCCAACAGCCGAGGAGTATAGGACGCCTTTCATACTGACCTTTTCTCTATCAGTAGAAGGACTGTGTCAACTGTTCAGTTTGTAATGGTTGGCCAGTGGGGTAGTCATTGTCTTGGACTTATCCATGTTAAAGCGCTACAGTACTTTCTTAGTGTAACTCTCTTGGGACAACCATAACTTAGTATTCTTTCAGTCACGAAGTATTCTGATCCCAAGAATCTGCTTCACCGGCCCCAAATCCTTCATAGCAAATGACTATCTCAATTGTTTTTTCAGTTCCTTGATCCGAGCACTATTGTATTCGATGATCAACATGTCGTCCACGTAAAGGAGAATGATGATAAATTTATCTTCCAAGAACCTTTCAATAAATACGCAATAGTCGGAAGTAATCTTTCGGTAGCCTTAGTCTGCCATAATAGACTCAAACTTCCTATACCATTGTTATGAAGCCTGTTTCAATCCGTACAGGCTTTTCTTCAGGTCACATACCAATCCTTCCTTCCCTTAACTTTGAACTCCTCCGGTTGCTCCATATAAATTTTCTCCTCAAGGTCATCGTAGATGAATGCTATCGGATGTCCAGTTGCTCTACCTCGAAATCCAAAACAGCTGCTAAGCCAAGTATAACTCGAATGGAGAACATTTTTACCACTGGCGTAAAGATTTTATCAAAGTCCACCCCATTGCACCGATTAAAGTATTTTACCACCAATCGCACCTTTTACCTCAGCTACATGGTGTTCTTGTTTATTTTCAACCAAAAGACCCATTTATTCCTTAGAGCTCTCTTCCCCTTACGCAGTTCAGCCAAATCGAAAGTATAGTTTTTATACAATAAAGTCATCTCATCCTTCATTGCTTCCATTCATTTTTCATTATACTCATCCTTCACAACCTCATGAAAATCTTCAGGCCACCTGTATCAGTGAGCAGGACGTATTCATTGGATAATAGGCAGATAGACGGTCTCTTGTCCCTTGTAAACCGGCGGACAACAACCTCCTCAACCTATAACAGAGCAGGACCTTATTCTTTAAAGACCTTCCATTAATAATATGCTAAACTAATGGTTCAAATTTAAAATATTAATTTTTACAAGAAATTGGGCAGAATTTTCTCTCAAAATAGGCCAAAAACCATACAAATAACCTGTATAAATAACCCTGCAATATATATAAACCATCATATCTAAAAAATTTACTCCACAGCACCACTATAATTCATCCACAGGATCAACATATACCATATCATCTATTACTCCAACACAATACTCTTAACTACCGTATTGGATCTGAAAGAGATGCTATCTAGGATCAAAACAAAATTCCTAATACGAAACAATAATACAAAAGCAACTACAACTATATGTCAACCTGTGGAAGCAAAAATAATATATCCATCATAATACAAATATATACTACAGCATAGAATACACAATGTTCATTCAAAAACTAATCATATACATTCACTATTCTTCAAGGTCTCCAAAATCTTCAAAGGGCTTCAAGCCCAGCAAACTTTCTTCCTTCTAACTAATCTTATCTTCATTCCTTATTGGGCTTCAACTTATCTGGAGGGGAACAGAAAATAAGGAGAGAGCTAGCAGCTCAGCAAATGTACCCAAAATCGCAACAATATACATAAATATCATGCAAACATGCACATATAAAACGACAAATAAATATATAAGAAATTTAAGAATCAAATATGTATGCGAGCGAGGTATAAACATGAAAACGATGCATAATCATAAGAAAATTTCTTGGTTCTTAAAACTTGATCAAAAACACAAATTCTTTACTATTTCTTAGTCTGGGTCCTTATCTGAAAATAATTCAATCATAATTTCTTTCCAAATTCTCATTCCAAAATACAAATCCCTCCTCTTTTACATCGCGCTGGTTAGATGTTCCAATTATCAATTCAAAATGAAAATCCCTCCTCTTTTACATTATGAAGACCGAATGTTCAAAATATAAATTCTTCATCTTTTACATCGCGATGGTTAGATGTTCCAATTATCAATTCAAAATGAAAATCCCTCCTCTTTTACATTATGAAGACCGAATGTTCAAAATATAAATCCCTCTTCTTTTACATCGTGAGAGTTGGATATTTCTCAAATTCCTTTATAAATTATTGGGCCGCATAACTTGTACAGAATTTTTTTGGATAAAAATTCTTTAATAAGCTTAAACATTTCACTAAACAATAATTTATATCAAAACTCCAAATTTATATCTCCATTTTCAAGTTAGGGTTTCGGATGAAACTTTCGGACAAAAATGGAATACAAATCGTAAGCCAGATAACAAAATAGAAGCCATACATCATCATACTTTGGCATAAACTTAAAATCTAACCACGAAATCATAAAGAACAAGCATTATTCATGGCAAATACGAGAAAAAAAGTTTTAGAGATTAAATACCAAAGTGGGAATATTAAAAGGCAATTAAAAGGTTAAATAAAGCTCGGGGTATGCTTGTCTCAACGAGATTTACTAATTTTCTTACATTGATCGGACTGGATATAGCGAATAATCCCTCCTCCTTATCTTTTCCTCTCTTCCTCCGTCGTGCTGCTTCGTGGTCGTGCCCTCCAAATCCTCTCCTCATCCTTTTTATAAGTAAAACCTAAATTCGGTGGGTTGAAAATGTGACTGGCGCTCGAGCACTCATTGGGCACCAAGATACCCAAAGGGCTGCGCTCGAACGCTCATTGGGCAAGCATCGAGCACACCATTCTGTTAAACACAGCCCAAGCACGCCTTGGGGCTTCCTCGAGCTAGCGATTCTATCTTTCAAGCCAAGGTGGTGCCTTGGGCGCTAGTCGGGCACGGGTTGGGCCCACGTCGAGCCTACAACAAGCCTAGTTCGCGTTTTCACTGTCCATGACCCGTTTTGACCCTTCCAACCCAATTTTTCACATCCTTGAGCCCTAATTTTAATTATATAACCTTAATAAGCCATGATTGTCAGAATTTAAAACTTGAAATCTTATTAACGAATTAACATTTCACGGTTTACAACTTCGATTCCTAATTTTACTAATTCCAGATCTTTGAGCTTTTCAAACCGATTCCTCCCGTACCATTTGACCTCAATTTACCTATTTTAACTCAATTACTCATTTTTTATTATATTTTGAAAACCGGTACCCTTATGGAGCCCGACTTCCTTCTAATTATCATGTTTTGAAACTTGGGTCGTTACACTCTCCTCCACTTATAAAAATTTCGTCTTCGAAATTTAACGAACCTCAAATTTTTATAATTAGAGGTAATCTTTTAAATTCTCCAAGTGTTCCCAAATCACTTCCTTGATTAAACGGTTATCCAAACGAACCTTGAGCATTTGAATCATCCTAATTCTTATTACTCAATGCGTTTCTATCAAAATCTAATTCTACCAAGTCCGGAGACAAACCAAATTCATTAACTACTTTTCCGACTTAGCTCAAAACCTCAAATGATTGAAAATTTTTTGCTTCAACCTTCCTTATGCCTCGAAAGGAACTGTTCCTTCTGAGCCTCAGATTGAACCTTAACGTGTGTGGGTTCACTACATTTTCGTTGCGTTACTCTAATTATTTATCTAACTACGAATCTTTCAATTGTAATTCATCACCAAATCTAATTTAACTTGGCACCCATAATTCTCTGATCAAGTTCAGCAAAAACCTCAAAATCAAAATACTTTATATCCTTATTAATTCGCTGGTATGTCAAAAAATTGACATTTTCCTAAAATACATAACCCATAATATACGTCTAGATTATACAGCAGTCATAATTAAAAAAATCTCAAGATATTCATCCATGAAAACAATTCCTACAAATCTTCAAATTACAGCCGGATTAGAAAATATAATCATAATAATCACGTAAAAATTCATACAGTCTTAGGTCATCACCCAAAACCTCAAACTCAAATACTTAGTAACCTCAAGATTTCATTGGCATATCGATAAGCCAACTGATTCCATCCAAATGAATTATTCATAATCACAATGGGTGAGTCGTCCTAATTGTCCTGAAACAAAACCATGAGGACTCTTATTTCATGATTTCATATTCTTAATACTTCCGATACGATTCCCTCTCCCAAAATCAAAGTAAGCATCCCATATGGAGTAGCAAGGATACATCAAAATTCAAAGGCTTCTGTCATTATTTATTAATCACACTCTTTACTTTCCTCAAAAGTCACTAAGATACACCTTTGCTATTCTCAACTTGTCACATGTACTATCGCATATTCATTTGTTCTTTACAATACAATTTCCTCAAACTTTTTAGAACTATTGGACAATAACGATCTCCCATAAGCAACGTTTACAATTTCTCAAGATAAGGATTTCGTTAACTAACCCTAACTATGGGTGAAGTAATTTCAAACTATAAGTTTCTCCCCCACTTTGCTCATGGGTAGCCACCTATTACGATGTAAGAATCACATAGTCCTAGGCTTTCTTACAAGCATTACATTCTACTATAACCCACCAGACCCATCAGGGGTCAATTCCAAACAAAAGGGTCAACTACTTTTTTCCTAAATTCCTCGAAGGTTACCTTCATGAGCCCCTTTTTTAAAAACACCAATCGCTCCTAAGCCAAACATCTCAGGGTTCTATGATCCCTAAGGAATTTTTATCAAATCGCTTATTAAATTCAGTTAAACCCAAAAAGACCGTACATCTACACAACATCATTTAGTTTTCCCAGTTAGCCACTGCTTTAATCCCACAGATTCAAAATAATGCTACCGAAGATACCATATGTCCCATAGAGTATTTCCTCAACTAAACTCGCCTTCCCTTCCTCCAATGAACACTCAACTGATTGCCTTTCACAATTCATAAGATTCCACAAAAGAATACAAAGATACAATTATGGGACAATGATATAATATACAAATCATGGGAAAATAAGAGAATACATGAATCCCAAATTAAATAAAGCAAAAATCAAAATTCCATAAATAAAAGAATACCTTCATCCATATTTGAGAGTGCCTCAGTGTCTTGAACAGTTATCGCGAAAGCTTTTGTTGGAACAGTAGGTTTCTTTATTTTCAACCTCTTGGGTAGTGGGAAATCTTTGATTCAGTGACCATGCTATCCGCAATTAAAACAGGCACCCATCGCTTTATAACAGGACTTCCCAACATACTTGTTCCCACACGAGGCACAATCAGTTACAGACCCCTAGGAACTCGTCACTGACAGAACCTCAGTGATACTCTCCTCCTTATCTACCACCTTAGTCCTCTTAGAAGGTTTTGAGGGTCCTAAATTTGATCCCGCATTGGAATCCGTCCTAATAGCCACCCTCTTAGCAAAGAACCTTTGATTTTTAAGCTCCTTGTCCAATATCATAGCCCTATCCAAGATGTTAGCATAAGTCTGGAGCTTTTATGTCATCAATTGCCTTTTAATTTCATCCCTTAACCCTTGCTGAAACTTTTTAACTTTTTTCACTTCATCCTCTACAATATATGATGCACACCGAAATAATTCAATAAATTTCGTATCATATTCTGCTACGGTATGATTCCCCTGCGTAAGCCACATAAATTCCTATTCCTTTTTTATCCTTGAAGCTAGAGGGAAAGTATTTTTTTTTTTATAAAAGCTTCTTTTTTTTTATAAAAGCTTCTTCAAACATTTTCCAAGTAATATAATCATCGGGCACTTCCAACACCCTTTTCTTCATAGCCCACCACCTATCCGCTTCACCCTCTAAGTTGTATGCTGCAAAGGTAACTCTTTATCGATCTGAGTATTGGATCATTGTAAAAATCTTTTTCATCCTCCAAATCTAAATATCTGCTTTTACCGGATCTGGTTCTCCCAAAAATTTAGGCACCCTTTCTGCCATAAATTTGTCATAAGTTGTCAGGGCAGGATTTACTGGGGTTGGCTCTGGTGTAGGAATCGGAGCCATATGACGTTGTTCAATTAATTCAATAATGTTCATCATTCTCCACAACAAATTTAGGTATTCGGCCTCTTGATCCTGGGAAATACTAGCAACTCCACGGGTATTGCTTCTACCACTTTTACTAGCCATGCTATATCATATAAATAAAACATCGCAATTTAATAGATCACAAGAAATCAGGCTAGAGGGAGGGGTTAACAATAACTTAATATATTTTAGCATTAACTTGGCGGCCAACACTTAAATACCTTATCTAATCCTAACTACCTTCAACCCATTCCTACTTAAACTTAAACCTAAATGTCCGCTTTAAGATCGATCAACCTTAAAGCATCTCCTTTCTCTGATACTATTTGTAATGAAATGGGTCCTTATCCTCAAAGACATTCCATTAATAACATGCTAACTAAAACTTCAAATTTAAAATATTAATTTCTACAGAAAATTGGGTAAACTTTTCTCTAAAAACAGGTCAAAAATCATACAAATAACTTGTATAAATAACTCTACAATACATATAAACCTTCATATCTCAAAACTTTAATCCACAACACCACTACAATTCACCCACAGGATCAACATATACCATATCATCCATGATACCAACATAGTAATCCTGACTACCATATTAGATCTAAAAGAGATGTCATCTAGGACCAAAACAAAATCCGTAATCCAAAACAATAATACGGAAGTAACTATAACCATATGTCAACCTGCGGAAGCAAAAATAATATATCCATTATAATACAAATATATACTACATCATCAGAATATACAATGTTCATTCAAAAACTAATCATATACATTCACAATTCTTCAAGGTCTTCAAAATCTTCAAAGGTCTTCAAGCCCAACAAGCTTTCTTCCTTCTAGCTAATCCTATCTTCAATCCTTATTAGGTGTCAGCTTATTAAGAGGGGAACAGAAAGTAAATGGTAAGTTAGCAGCTCAGCAAAGGTAGCCAAAATCGCAAAAATATCATAAATATCATGCAAACATACACATATAAAACAACAAATAAACATATAAGAAATTTAAGAATCAAATAAGCATGCGGGTGAGGCATAAATATGAAAACAATGCATAATCATAAGAAAATTTCTTGGTTCTTAAAACTTGGATCAAAAACACAAATTCTTCACTTATTCTTAATTCTGGGTCCTTATCTAAAAATAATTCAATTACAATTTTTTTCCAAATTCTCATTCCAAAATACAAATCCCTCCTCTTTTACATCGCGAGGGCTGGATGTTCCAATTATCTATTCAAAATACAATCCCTCCTCTTTTATATCGTGAGAGTTGGATGTTCAAAATACAAATCCCTCCTCTTTTATATCTTGAGAGCTGGATGTTTCTCAAATTCCTTAATAAATTGTTGGGCTGCATAACTTGTACAAAAATTTTTTTGGATAAAAATTCTTTAATAAGCTTAAATATTTCACTAAACAATAATTTACCTCAAAATTATAAATTTGTGTCTCCATTTTCGAGCTAGGGCTTCGGGCGAAACTTCTAGACACAAATCGAACACAAAACGTAAGCCAAACAACAAAATCAAAACCATACATCATCATACTTTGACATAAACTTAAAATTTAACCATAAAATCATAATGAACAAACATTATTCAGGGCAAATACAAGCGAAAAAGTTTTAGAGCATAAATACAAAAGTGGGAATATTAAAAAGTGATTAAAAGGGTAAATAAAACTTGGGGTACACTTGTCTCAACCAGATTTACTAATTTTCTTACTCTAATCGGATTGGATATAGCGAATAATCCCTCCTCCGTCTCTTTTCCTCTCTTCCTCCTTTGTGCTGCTTCGTGGTCGTGCTCCCCAAATCCTCTCCCCCTCCTTTTTATAAACGAAACCTAAAGTCGGTATGCTAAAAATGTGACTAGCGCTCAAACAGTGCTCGAGCACTCATCGAGTGCCAAAATACCCAAAGGACCATGTTTGAGCGCTCATCGGGCGAGTATCAAGCACGCCATTCCGTTAAACACGCCCTACGCATGCCTTGAGCACTCCTCAAGCGAGCAATTTTGTTTTTTACGCTCGGGTGGTGCCTTGGGCGCTAGTCGGGTGTGGGTCGGGCCCACGTTAAGCCTGCAGCAAACCTACTTTGCATTTTCGCTGTTCAGGATCCATTTTGACCATTCCAACCTAATTTTTCACATTATTGGACTCTAATTTTGATTATATAATATTAATAAGTTATGATTATCATAATTTAAAACTCAAAATCTTATTAACGGATTAACATTTCATGGTTTACAATTTCGATTCTTGATTTTACTAATTCCAGATCTTTGGGCTTTTCAAACCGATTTCTCACGTACGCTATAACCTCAATTCACCTATTTTAACTCAATTACTCGTCTTTTATTATATTTCAGGAACCGGTACTCTTACGGAGCCCAACTTCCTCCTAATTATCTTGTTTTAAAACTCAGGTCGTTACACGACCAGTTGAGGAGTAACATATACTCATCTTCATCAGGCGCCACTCACGCTTCATTATTCTCCTCGGCCAACCCTAGGGTGTTGTCTTGACAGTGTGTCGGTCGGATAACATCGGTACTATTGTCTGTCTAACCGGCACCAAATAATACCTTCTTCTCTTTTCTCATGTCCTTAATGGTCTCTTCTTTGACAAAGACCACGTCCCTTAATCAGACAAACTTTTTCTCAATTGGGTCATAAAGTCTGTATCCAAGTTCATCTTCCCCATAGTCCAGAAAGACGCATTGTTTAGTATTTGGCTCAAGTTTGGTCTTCTCATCCTTTTGGATATAAACAAATGTCTTACAACCAAAAATCCGAAGATGATTGTAGGGAGGCTCCTTTTCAGTCTGCATCGTCTCCGAAACTTCATCATTCAGTGACTTATTGGGCGACCTATTGATAACATAGGTCATCGTTTTTAGAGTGTCGATCCAAAAAAGTCCTAGGAGCTTTACTTCAGACAGGAGGCACCTGACATTCTCCGTCAATGTATGGTTCATGCGCTCAGCCACGTCATTCAATTGTTGGTGACAAGAGATACGTCACCGCAGCCAATAATTCTAGATGTCTCTATATTTTTTATCTTCAACACTCCAAAGTCGCCTAGAGTGTAAGATGTCAAAATCCCTCTCTAAGATGTGACATGGATGGATGCAACAAAATCTACCACCGAGTCGATCTCCTACTCAACCAAATTTATAACGTCACCCACTTCATAGTCAAAAGGAGATCACCTTCTGTAACAATAGAGAATGAGGTCTTTTCCACACCTTGTCACTTTTCACCTTTCTCCTT
Organism: Nepenthes mirabilis; assembly: GCA_025585075.1. Classification (NCBI taxonomy): domain Eukaryota; kingdom Viridiplantae; phylum Streptophyta; class Magnoliopsida; order Caryophyllales; family Nepenthaceae; genus Nepenthes; species Nepenthes mirabilis. Next base: position 36,004 of record JAODPA010149336.1, read on the forward strand.
TTTTGCGTTCTCACAGTTTCACTAATAACAATACTTTTTAATGTGATCCTTCTTCCTACAGTAATGACACTCTATGTTTTAAAACCTTAACCGAGACTTACTCTAACCCTTTTCTCCAGATTTCAGACTGCAGCCTTTGCTCTTTTCCCGTGATTCAGTCACGAGTACCTCGGAGTGCTGTGAGGTGGAGGTCTCCTGTGACCATTGTCTTATTTTCTCATTCAGCATAGCTCCTTTAGCCATCTCCAGCGTCACAATGCTATTTAGAGTTGTGTTGGTAATGGTAATTCGCATCACCTCCCATGAAACAGGCAGAGTTACTAGGAGTCACAAACCTAGCACTTCTATGACGAAATTGATTTTTTTTTCTTCAAAAACTTCCATCAAGAGAGAAATGGGATTTAGGACTAAAATACAAAGTATAACTTCTGCAGAAATTTTGGTTGAATCTCATTTGTAAGTGGATGAAAACCCAAAAATATAACCTGTACAGAACTTGTAAATTAACCAGTACAAGCATACAACTATCGATTTAGACCATAATTTTTCTACAACACGCTTTCACAGGACCACAGATGCCATTCATGGTATTAATCCATCAAACCATCTACTATATTAACAATTCATGAGTAAGATGCCATTTAGGACTTGTACAGAATATCCATAAGTATAGAGCAGAAGTAGAGCTGTTAACCTGTAGATGCATAGTTTTCCTTTTACCATCACATACATCACATGTATTTCTATACAAAATCCATATATACATAAATGTCCATAGGCATAAGATTCATATACAAAATCACATATCTAGTCAAGTCTTTACATCCAACTGATTTTCTTTAACGACTCAAAAATATTTCAAATCCTCAAAAGTCTTCAGAAGATACTTTAAGTCACTCTTTCTTGTCAGGTACTAGCTCTAAAGTCTCATCTAAAGGAGAAATAATAGTAAAATAGTGAGTCGAGACCCAACAATGTACATGCAGATATGCAATAAATCAATTATGCAGAACAGTTGTGAAATTATGTCGAAAAAGAATGGTTATGCAGAATAGAACATAGAAAAAATGGAAAGCATAATTAGACAATAATTAAGCACAGAAATCAGAAACCAGTATAATTCAGAAAGCAGAAGTAGAAAATAGAGTTAGAAACTTTCTCTTTTGTATCAGTACAGAGCAGAATTCAGTACAGAATAGTAAAGAATAGAATTGTGGTATAGAATAGAACAGTAATGGACCTTGCCAGTAGGCCCTATTAATTGAGGGGGCGAATGATCGAGGATAGATTGTGTACATCTCCTCACAATCCTAGGCTATAAACAAAAATAGAAGATCCCGTCCCATGGGATCAGTACCGGTGTGCCTCCCAAAGATAGATCAGAACCAAAATCTTTCCTTCTAACTGTAACGCCTTGAGGAAGGGCGAACTACATATAACTCCATGGATAGAGTTATCTTCGATCACCACCGTAACGTTCTAAAGTATGTCGGAGAACCTAACCTGATTGTAATCAGTCCTGGGTCCTAAATGACAGTATCAGAAATAACTTCTTAATTGAAAACCTTCTTTTGTTTCAGAGTTTCACAATTACTTTTCAGTTAACTTCAGAAGTGCGTGGTAATTTATCGGTATAAGTCCATGTAAAATTTTTAAAAATAAATTATACCTGGAGCTTCATTCCGGTGCCAATTAACTTTTATATAATAGGAGCTACGGTTAAAAATAATTAAAACCCCTTCATTTTCGTACCTAGGGTTTCGCCAAAACTTCCGGACTCAATTCGAACACCAAACATGTATTTATTTATGAAATTAACGCCATAAATCCAAATACATATACTAAATCATGCAATTTAACAAAAAATTCCTAATATTTTTGAGTTAGGGTTTCATCACATGCTTTCGGAACCAAATCGAACACTAATTACATGCTTGTTCATGAAATCGAAGCTAAATCTTCCAATACACATGAGTAAATACAAAATCTAACCGAACAATTGAGGAAAACATGCTTCGTTTGCTTTAAACATGCAACAATATAATTTTAGGGCATTTTCATCAATTTTGAAACAAGAGAAAGCGATAAAAATGGAAAACAACGTCCGAGGTACACTTGCCTGAGTCCGATCTACTGTTATTTTCACCCGAAGTGGTTCGGAACGAATGATTTTTCCTTTTCTCTTGTCCCTCCTCTTCCTTTGTGCTTCAGCTTCTTTCCCCTTCTCCCTTTCCCCCTTCCCTTTATAACAAAAATAAAATCAGAACGTGGGACAAAAATCGCGACCGCGCTCGAGCGCGCGGCGAGCTCGTGGCGAGCGCACTGCATTCTGCCAGTGTCCGCTCCAGCGCCCAGCGAGAACACAGCTAGCACGTGGTTTTTGTCAAGGGCTCGCTCAAGCGCGCCTGGCACACGACGAGTGGCTAGGCACTGAATTTTGTGCTTGCAGTTGCGCCTCGAGCGCACGGCAGGCGCAACCCTACTGCTTGCTGAATTCAGGTATTTTTCAACCTTTTACTTTCAACTCTCATTTTTCAATGCATAGTTGGCCTCTTAATGGTTATTATCATTTTAATTAATCCCAATTATCATGTTTTCGGGTCTGTGACCTCATAACTTCATCCTTAAATTTAATACCCATGCCATTCAACTAGTATACACATCCTTAAAATTCATTCAAGTGATCCGCAATGGACGAGCTATCCTTGTATCAAACCTGCATCAACTTCATTAGGTGGTAAATCTTGTTGTTACCAATTCTGGAGGCATAGAGCCTCTCCAACTTTTCCCACAATTCTTGGGCATTTGTTTCGCTCCTAATATGATGATACACATTATCATCTATAAATTTCCGCATATAACCGCACACCTGCATGTTTTCTAGCATCCATTCCTTTTCCGATTTCACCTCAGACTTTTGAATGGTGAATATTTAAAGATGCATAGATTTGACAAGCAATAAGTCTAACATCTTGCTATGCCAGGTGTCATAATTGTACCGTTCAAGCAAATCATCTTGCTTCCCATCTCCATCAATAGCGTTTAATGGAGTTTAACACCGGCCAAAGAACATGGCTCTAATTACACTTGTTGAGAAAAACGGTGTCCGACTGGCCAAACAGAAACAAGCAGCATAGTAGAAGAAAATAAGGAAGAGAAGAAGAGCACCAGTATTTTACATGAAAACCTTTCTGAAATAAGAAAAAAATTATAGGACACACAATCCATAAATAAATTTTACTACGTAAGTTTCACGGTTATACAAACCCTCTAGGTTATACAAACCATAGGAGAAGAGAATTGAAAATAAGAGTACAAATCGCTCACAGTGTTCTCTCTTCATACTTTCACATTTAGAAACTTACACACACAAAATCTTCTTGCTCACTCGCTGTTCATATCACAGAACTCTATACATATGTATACGGGCTATCCAAATAACTGCCTAGCCAGTATGGATGTTGTGCATATAGGCAGCCACTTGGCGCATATACAGCTCTACAACATCTTGCAAAATATTGTGCTTTGAAGAAAATGGCACCCACTTTGCAGAGATTGTGCATATTCTCCAGATATCTCTCATGCCCAGTGAATCTTTTGAGTTGCCATCCACATGCGCTCTTGTGCTATACAGCTTCTCTTATGGATGGTCAAAAATCCATTGACTGACTTTTTCTCACAGCTAGTCAACATCCCGTTAACCGGCTAGGCGTCCTTCTACAGCCTTTCTACACAAGTGATAAATCCGCTTTCTTGCCATCATCAGAGTCCTCGAGCATTCATCAAAGTCCTCGGACTCAAGTGCTGCTCACAGGTCCTCGGAACTATGCTGCACAAGTCCTCAGTTGCCCAACGAACAAGTCCGCGGACCATAACCGCGCAAAGTTCTCATCCTTAATCTGAGTCCTTGTCCTCAATCTAAGTCTTCGGACCCATAACACCTCCACACGGAAGTGACCCCAACAAGATGTAGGAAGGATGCGAGAGAATATATAGTTATATTTATGCGAGGAATGTGAGAGGGGGATTAGGCTCTTTTTGTGCACCCAACGGGAGGCAGCTCACTAGGGTACACTCGGTGAGTAGTTTGCTAAAGGTACACTTGGTGAGTGGCTTACTAAGATTATACTCAAAGAGTAGTTCATTAGGGGTGCACTTAATAAGTGGCTCATTAGGGTTACAATCGGAGAGTGGCTTATTAGGGGAGAAGAGTCACAGAGAGAGCTGTATCAAGGGAAAAAGGCTTTAATTCTCTCCCAACGCTTTGAGAAGCCAGGGGATCTCCCCCCCGGGTTCGAAGTGGCTTCGAAGGTTTGAATAGTGCTCTCTAATGATGCCAAAGAAGGGTCTTTCTTGCATTGTGATGACGAGCAGTATTTTTACTTACTTACCAAAAAAAAAAAAAGATGACGAGCAGTATTTGTAATGTTTTGGGAAGAAGGATTTGGTGCCAAAGTTCGTAACAAGTATCGCCTCCGGGTTCGCTAGCCGTTGGGGCGTTGACAGGAGCCACATTTGTCAAACGTCGCCTTGCAATGGTGAGATGACTGTGAGTGGTCCTCTCGACCTAATCGTCAAATTATTGGGGCGACGGCTTCAGGCAATGCCTGTATACGCATGCTCTGACCGCCATAGGCGCATATACTGATCGTTCTGCTCGCTACTTGATTGAGAGCTTTTCAGATTGGTCCGTCCATCTGCGTTACCAACTGAGCTATTAACGTTTGTCCTCTTGACCTATTGCTCATTGGGCCTCATCTTGATAGTTATAGTGGCGTCTAGGTTGGGTCAAGTTGATCTTCATCCTGATATTTCGTTCACCATTTGTTGGGCCCATTGTTCGTCCCTACATGCCGGTAATTTGGCCTAGTACTAGACCAGCCTTTGGTGTTATTGGGCCCATCAACTCTAGTACACAAAACCAGAGGTCGAGAAACCCCATGACAAAATGCAATGAAAATATTGGTCTGGCACGCTATATAAATTATAAAAATTGTTATTTGGATAAATAAAGAGTCACTGTTTTTTATTCATTTTTATCTTGACTCTACATTTTTAAAAACAAGTTATTGGTTATTATTTTTATATAGCCATTTTAATAAACCCCCCACATAGATTTTTTGGACCTTTTGAAACTTAGTAATTATTATTTTTAACGGTGATCTTACTTAGAATATATAAGAATAAGAAGAATATAATAGAAATGTCTAAGACAAGAATAGTAACTAACTATTACGTTAAAAAAAATCATTCCAGTTGTCTAATGTTTCCCATAAAGAAACATATATTGTATATCCAATTCATATCAACCGTGCGCTTTCAAATAAATAAACCTCTTGACTTAGCACTATCTAGGTTACTTTAAAGTACTTGTGACATTCATGTTGAAACATGTGCCAATAAATATTATAATACATGCCATTCATCTCTTTGAGTGCAGGTAATATACATTTTTTTTGGCACGTCAAACTATATTCAAGTAATATATGAATTATTTGTAAAGCATAATACCCTATTGTAGTGAAAAGATATATATTTATGAAGCTTTATTTTATGGTAATTACTGTTCATTGTTAAAAGTTTTTGTATATCATTAAAAAAGATTGTTATACCTTAGAAAAGAGGCATTATTATAAACTTACTGTAATAACCCGAATTTGATTTTGGATTAATTAAATAATTATAATAC
>JAODPA010149347.1:0-15107 GCA_025585075.1 Nepenthes mirabilis
TATATATTTTTACTACGTTAAATATATGTAACAGAGACAGATGAGTTTCTCTTACAAAATTCAGAAAAACATAAAAGCCAGAAGGACGAATAATCAATATCCCAACTCCCGTTCGAGAGAGTCGACAACAACGGACAACAAAATCGACGGTGGGCAGCCCGGCTATACTCTGTATACATTCCCCTGCACCAAAAACTTGCATATGTACTGTTTTTTAACTTACAGCTGAAGCCGAGAACGGATCGAGACTGATCACGCACTCGCAAAGATAATCTACGAAACAGAGAAAAATGGATAGTTCGAAAAACCCGAACACGGGGGGATGTGGTCCGAAGAAGAACATTCAAGCTACGGGAAAGAATTACACAGCTAACAAAGATCAATTGGGAATGCTAGAGACAAACTGTCCTTTTGATGTTCACATTCAACTACTTCCTCCGCCCTGCAGCTCGGTTTTCACACGTAAAACCATCGATTCGACTCGGAGATGTGCACCAGAAGGCTAACAGAACAGTACAAGTGCTGAGGAGGAAAGCAACTCATCCACCCAAATTTCCCTAGTTGTATATTTTTACAGGCTTCTCGTAAGTATGGCGATTCTGCAGTTTGGAGATAAAAATTTCTAAGGGAAACAGATGAAAACATTTTTTGGAGTTGAATTACTCCATAATATCATCCCACTGAGTTCACAGAAGTAGCTAAACATATATCAACTCAAGAAATTTTATCTTTAATCATGGCAAAGCATGACTTACAAAGATTGATGAAAATATAGGCTTATATATATTAATATCAAGAGTACTTGATACTACTGATATTTTCCAATATCAAGTAAATTTTCTGTAATACGTTGCCAATACGGTGACATCACGTAACACCAGCAATGACCGATTCAATTGCCGATATTTATCAAACATTTTTTTCTACTTAAATCTATATGGTTTCAATAAAACTTAAATCCCAAATCTTCTGACAAGGCTAAACCCCCATGTTAGATATAGATGTAAAACAGGCATGGGGTAGAAATTTTGGTATTTTTCAATAACCTAAAAGGATATCAAATTTAATTTTGATAAAATAAACCACAACTTCTCCGATATTTAATAGATGATTAAAGGTGGTCAAACTTCGGTAAATAAACCGCTTCTAATGCGGTCATGGGAAAAGCAAAAATTTGCATCCTCAAGGGCGGGCACATAAACATATTGCTGCTACGGCCATAATTGATGCCCATCCTTGCTCAAATATCCCTCCCAATAATTCTTCCACCACATATTACCAAATAAAAAGCAGGTAACAAGATTTATAAATTGAAAGATTCCCTTAAAATTGCAGTGCTTCTACCTGATTAGCAGCGTAAGTCCTTTTAGGAGTATTATCGGCATGTTCTACTCCCAGGTACTGCTCCCAAGCACCATAAACATCTCTCCTCTGTATGTGTGAAGCAAAAAACAAATTAGACAAATTAAGAGTAAAGTGCAAGAACTGAGATGGGAAGAGAAGAACCTGAAAGCGACTGGACACGATGTCGGTGTCCTGGAGATACTCTGGGCGACCCAAACAAAGAAATGCAAACTTCCACTGCCAACCAAGGGAACAAAACAACAAGGTAATTTTAACATTGCATATAACAGTGACAGTATATCTAAGCACCTATTCCAGTGAAATTTCATTACCTTTGAAAATTCATCATCTGGCACCAGCAATTTCTTTTGTATTCTAGCCTTGACCTCAGACAAGGTTTCACCTTCATGGATCACCAAGAAGAAGGGCTCTCCAAAGTTTTGTATCTGCTTCCAGAATGAAAAAAAAAAAAATTAATCATATGACATACCCAGATAGCTAAATTTCAGCAAAATGCTTCTGATATACCCAGATAAATGAAAGCTACCACCTGATTCTGAGCTGTTTCCTTGATAAAATGGTAAACATGAATTAGCCGATCATGAGGACCAAGATTCTTTTCTTCCTCAGGAATCTAGGACATTGTAAAGTGAAACAAAAGAAAACATGTCAGAAAATTTGGGAGAGAGGGGAGAGAGGTCCCAGAAGGAAGGCTCTTGTATCCCTTCAACAACCAAGATTAGAAGTTGAGTAAATAAATAGTGGAGATAAATAAATATTTAAATCACTTGATATAATCTTCACTATTTATTCACCCAACTTTTAATTCAAGTAGTTAGATGGATATGGAGTCTCCCCACTAGGACCATAGCAACTCTTAGGGAAGAGGGGGTGTGAGAGATGAGAGAGAGGGAGTGAACCTCTTCTGCCCGTAATGTCCAGTATTGATCATTGATATTCTCTATCTTCTCACTAGATGGAAAGATCTGCCAAATACAATCGATACAAAAATCAAATGCCAGGATTATAAATAATATCACATACTGTTCAGTTACAATTAGATTGCAGGGGCAGAAATTTTTTGATGTAGTAGGACAACACAATCTGCATTCACTAGTAAACTGGGGACGAAAGCAATTAGAGAGACAAGCAGGAAAGTGACAATCATCAAAGAGGAAAACTGAATGGCAGAAAGAGAAGAAATTGATGCAGTTACATCAAATTCACAAGGGGATGCCCATTTCGATTCAGATAGCCTTTCTGGTTCACATGCAATCCATTTATAAATCTGCTCTCTTCAGTTAGGAGTAATATTTCAACTACCAGCTAAAATACTTCCTAATCTTGATTTTCTGGTTTTAGGTTGTTAGTGCACTTTACTGATGTTCTGGTAAGTTATTATCTCCTGCTCTTGGATGCCTGCCTGCTGACAAATGCTTCTTTTTAGATGATAATTTTACACGGAAAAGTGCAGATCTATTTTTGAAGCCAGCCAAACTCATATTTTACAATTCCAACGGGAAAGAGAACAAGATTCTTTAGCAATGTACACAACAGTAATAGGATTTGGTCCAACCAAGAATTGGCATCTGAGAGATGTAACAATTTAGCATGTTCTCTTCACCTGTTTTCCTCCCAATTTGTTGGTGTGTATTCATTCCAAACAAGATCATTGACTAGGCCAGTAATGATTAAAAAAGAATGAAACAGCACCTTATATATCTTGTGATAGAAAACTTCTAGCAGTCTAAGCTCTGCACTGGGATTAGACAATTCAACCTGCATCAGGAAGAGTCATTTGATACCACTGTACATGGGATAAGATCACTGAAAATAAAATAAGCCAAGTGAAGAGCAGATCATTGAAGTATAAAATGCAAAATAGAATGAAAAGCATTCCCGCTAAGAGGACTGGGGGTCAGCAATTGCAAAAATGTATGTTGCTTCCAAAGGCAATGGCCAGCAAAATGCGGAATAAATTGGCTAATTACCTTCGTCTTTAAATCATTAAGAACATCTCCAACAGTACTTTGCTTTGGCAGTCTAATGGTATGAATAGTTACCTGATGACAAACAATACCGAGTTCTTTGAGGAAGCAGTCTCGACAGTAAAATCAAGAAATTGCATTCTATATGCACACTCACTTCATCTTTTGTAGCATGATGGAAAGCAACTTTCAACGTTTTTAAACCTTGTAACTCTGGCAGTGGTATATCCAGCACTTCATAGTACAATATATCTGACGTCTGCAAAATACCAATTTAAGTTCTTTGATGTTCAGTTAAACAGAGGAAAGCTTCAGGAGAATAAAATCAAATACCTGGTTATAGTGGACCAGCATGTCTGTCAAATGATCTATGCCCCGGTACTTAATAGGCTGCGGTTTTGGTTGCTGGGAGTAACAGTTGTGAGATGTAAGCCTGATTTTGGATGGATCATCCAAGCCAACTTGGTGTGCTAGTTTTTCCACTACATCATCGTAAGTATGAGTTTTCGACCTATGAAAATGCATAGGAAGGGGAAAGGCAAGCGAAAACAATACATAAGTAATCTACCAGCTGCACCACTATGCAACACCAAAGTAAATATACCATGAAATTCAGATTCACTTCTTACATGGGCATGCTAGAGCACACACACAGAAAGGAGGGGGAATATGAGCAAGTTTTAAAGGGCTTGTCTTAATTTTGTTGAAGAGTGTTAGCGGCAGGTCATGTGCTCTTAGGAGGAAAGAAATGCCCTGATCCTTTCTTAAATGTTCTACATACAGAAATTTTCAGAAACTTTTGTTGTGAGTTTTAGGCTTTTCAATATGCCGATGTACATGGCCTATTCTCCTTATCGCAACTTTCCATTTTGAATTTTCAATCCCTTTTATACAATAATTTTTTTTGCAAAAAAAAAAGAAGACTTTCTTGACTAGGAATGAGATTCAATGCAATGACAACTCACAGTTCCAGGCAAAAGTCATCTTCCTTGGGTCTTTCCAGGGATCTGAAGTGAACGACCTACAAAATTAAATAAACTGATAAACACACAAAAGAAAAAAAGGACGGTAAATTCATGAGTAGCCAACTACCTCACCACACCAAGTGTCCCATGTTTACCCAGAGCAACAGCAGAGTATTACTTAGCAACCATCAGTGCTCTGATAAGTATACCAGAGGCCAGGCTGAAACTCAACCCCATAGATGGGCAACTATAGCCTAAACATTGTGCTTAAGGTAGGAGCTCCCCAGGCAATCCTAAGGAGAGTCCAACCCAGGTAGCCCTATCCTAACTCACCACACAGGCTAGTTCATTTCCATATCACGCAAGAAAAGAAAGAATGGACAAAAATGGACAAAAAGAGACAGGCAAACTACTCTCATCCAGGGAAATGCAAGCACACATGGATAAAAACAGCTATCTATAGATTAGCTCGTACTAGGCGATTGTGCACATAATCCAAAAATGAAGGAACGTCTGGATAGCGGAATTTATCGACACTTTCAACTGGAACAGCTTTCTGAAAGCATATTATATCTCCATCTTCAAGCTGATAGCCACAAAAAATATATATATATAAGTGAACAAGTAAATTAGAAAGCTTTTGGTGCACAAAAAATAGGTATAACAGCTACCTGACTAGCTCGAAAAGTCAACTTCCTGTCAATATGTTCGCACATGACATTTGGCTCAAACTTAATTTCCTGAACATGACCACCAATGAAGATATCAATAAAAAGGTTACGCAAAGTTTTTTGGCAATTCCTGGATAGTTAATATTAAGGTAAATGTCTTGCAACAAGGAAAAAGGAGATCCACCGATGACAGAACCATAAGATGACGACTATTCTCTTAAAACTCAATAGTTGAGCAACAGCGACTCAGCAAAGATGCAAGAGACAATGTAAAGGATTATGTATGGCACAATGAACTCACATAGAGGATAACAACTAGTCTTAGCCGAGGTAACCAGGAACTTGGCGGGGCACCACTTAAATTCTAAAGGCTTGTGGATTCAAGAAAGATAATGAGGTAAAATGATAACATTGTATAGCTTCTAAACAGCAATTACAGGTCAACTAAACGTAGAAGAAGAACAAACCTCAAATATTTCAATTTCTTCATGTGGGTCATAGCCAGCCATTTCGCTTAGCTTTGTCAGAATGTCCATAGGCTTACCAGTACTCTTCACGAAAAGCCTTCCAACATAACTGACATGTTGAAGAAAAGAGCATTATGGTATTTGATGTCTCAGAAAACCTCATCTGATTAAATGCACACCAACCCAGTTCCACAAAGTAAAAGAGATCTACTAAAGAATACCGCATCTCTTCTTTCTCAGGGTCATAGAGCTTAAAGAACAGCAAAATATCCTCCTTTGTCTTGTCAGGAGGAGGAATAGGTCGCATATCCTGAATGCAAGTCAGACAACCTTTCATACTGCTGAAAAGCAAGATTAGTTTCATGCAGCTACTATGCGGTCCCAACTTACCAAGCCAAGCTCCACTTCCAAGAACAACTTGACTTCTGCATTGTGAACCTTACTAGACACTTCTCTCAGCTGCCCAACCTACAAGAGTTCAAAAATACCATGCAATATTCTCAGTGATCTGCCCTGAGTGACTGTGTCATAAAATCTAAATTAGCGGCCATCCTGAGCTAAAATTCACACAGCTAGCAGAACCCAGAATTTTGCCTTGCAATCTATCTCCCTCCATGCTTACGGCTTCATCACAACAGGGAAAACTAGTTCAAACACCCTAATATGGCAACACCCAAAACCAATGCCATTCCTAAAAAATAATATATGGATGCCTTAGCTAACACCTTGTTATTCGTTAGTCATTAAGGATCTAAAAAACCCATCACTATCATAAAATGATTATAAAACCTAATCATCAAACCCAAATCACAAATGGCATAAATATGGACAAAATTAGGGAGAAAGATTTACAGATTGGGCTTCCTCAAGAGGTGTCAATGGGCGATTCGGACGATATGTATGATTTTGGCGCTTTGCCCACAACCAAAAGCGCTGAAATTGCACTGGTATTCCAAACTCTTTGGCTACCTCCTCCTGCACTAACAAGCAGAAAGCCTTTAGCATGAGCTAATCAACAGACAGGTAGTCACAAGTATAAGAGATCAAAAGGTAGAATGAAAACAAAAGCACCATCTATCAGAGAAAGTTCTATAAAGTGTTTTGTATTTTCTGGAAGTTCTTTAACTTATATGGGGAAATGATTTGCAGGAAGGTACCTGGAATAAAGGAAATTGAAACACACTACCAACAACTTCATTTTAAAAACAAACTTACTTGCTCACTAGATTGGTGAGGTGGAAATTTCTCATAAGTTAGCAATGAAAATAGGGACAGAAGCATAAAAAATCATTATAAAAATAGCAGCTTCAGGTATTCCACTTCTAAGATTAAGGGCCTGTTTGACATTGCTTTTGAAATAGCTTTTAAGGAAAATTATAAATTGGATATTCAACCAAAAAATCTTCCTAAAAAGTTGATTGAAATTCTTTATAAATTGTTTTGGATTTTTAAAAAGTTTCAATTTAAAATTTTTCGAAAAACCTCTGAAAATGCTTTTAACAAAAACTAGAAATTTTAACTTTTCCAAAAGCTTTGAAGTAAAACATTTTTCAAATGCATTTTTGAAAGTGAAAAAAAATGAACACCCCCTAACTGGTCACCCAAGTATGCAGAGCTTGTGTACTGAAGAATATTTACCCAATTTCATCCAAAGTACAAACCCCGGCATCACTAGCAAGCATTTATACCTTACCGATGCAAGTCTTATAGCAGACAACTATAGCCTGTTTACAAGTTCTCATCTGGCTCTGTCTTTTTTGAAATTTCACAAGGCTGTAACCAATAATTAAATTTGAGGAGTGCTTAACATAAGAGGTACTTACTTATGTGAGAAACAACTCTTACGGATTTCATGAGCTAAAAAATAAGCCACATGACCCTAGCCTGAGAAAGGATAAGACCCCTCAACTGTGTTGGTGCCACTCCTTCCCTTACTAATGAGAAAGATGACTATTATTGTTGTGTTGGAGGTTTTGAAAACATACAAAATATTTTGACTTTATTATTGAAATAGCTGTTATTTTATCTGGTGTATTTCTAATTGACATGATTTTGTAACTGCTGAAAGCTCTCATAGCCATAATTTTGAATGGGAGACATCTGAAACAAATTAAATTGAAATCAGCATACAGAGTTTGGTTACCAGAGGGTAAAAATCACAATACTTCAGAAAATACTCTTATTTGACAGGAACTTTTCAACAGGTAGGGCTAGGTACCCGTAATTGCTTGAAAATACTTCAAAAATAAATGCCACTTATTTCCATATCTGCTTTAACACACGTCATTTTGGCCAAAAAATCTTTAAAATAACACAAAGCAATTTGACAAACTTAGACAAAACTCCTGTGATGTTTTCTTGCTTTCTTTGCAGGACGCAGAGAGGGTGGCTCATTCCACAAAGGAGATCAAGTTACATTTCCAAGCTTTAGATTGACCTTTTCAACAAGATTAAATCAACAAAAACAACATCCGGAATGCCAAACCCTACTTTGATAGAGAAGTACTTCTAACATCAGCTCAACCCTACATTTAAAAATATTACCTTGAAAAGGTTAAAAGGTATCTGCTTCTGAATACGGAAACATTTAACCTTGTCATGATCCACAAGATCAAAATATATATCCTTTCCAATTTGCTCAGCAAGGTCTTCATCTCGTGCTACCTAGAACCATAAAAAAAACTCATCAAGTCATTACAAGACCAGGACAATAGGTATACTAGAGAAATCTTCTAAGAAGAGAAAAAAGAGTAACCTTTATAATCGTGTAAAGGTGTGCCTCTGCCTTCTCCTTCTTTTTGTTCTCCTTTTCTTCTTGTTCTCTCTTCAACCGTTCCTGCACATGCCATTGACAAGTTTCACTTATCCTTTCCGAGAACAGTACTGGGTGGAAACAAGCCAGATTTACCCTAAAATCATCTTACCCTAAGATGTTCGGCTATGTCCTTCTCATCCACATTGCAAATAATCTTCTCTTTGTCACATTCCCGTATGTACACAAGCATGTAGGCATTTGAATATTTTGTAAATTTAAATGGGGTGTTATTGAATCCAGGATTTGCCTGTGGTAACTGCTAGCAGAGAACAATACATAAGCGTGGAGAAGCATGACAAAGAAACCTGTTATAAGATTGAAAGAGTCAACTGAAAAATATACCTCCTCTTCACCACCATATTGCTCCTCCAAAGCCCGCTTCACATCTTCTTTTGTTACACGTTCGTCATCAAATTTATACCTGAAAAAACAAGGAGTAAGGTTTCTATTGCAACAAAGGTAAGAATTAAATACCAAGTGCAATGCAAATAATTCCCTAGCAGTAACTCAGAAAATAGCACAAAGAACCACCAATTAAAGGATCCTTAAATTAATGAATCCACAGCATGGCAATTTGCCATGGGAAAATGACCCGCCTAAACATCAGAAGAAATAATATTATCAATTTACCACCATCGTCAAAAAAAAAAAAAAAAAGACAGCAGAAGCAGAAAAATTAATGTCCAGTGTCTAGGATCACTCACAATCTATCAGAATCATGTTTTCAATGTTCCTCTGCTGGAACCTCTGTAATGTCGATTTTCCCAAAACCCATACATGCTAGCCAATTTCTCATTTCTTATATTAAGTTGTTGGTTCATAATGTATGCTGTGATCACTTGAGTAATTCAACTTAAAGTATATGCATTAGAAGTTTTCTATTTAAAGCTGTGCAATTTCATAATAGTCACGCAAGATCACAAGCACCATCTACTCATCAATAATATACCTACTCTCTCATCAATCACCAGCCATTGTGGTAAAAAGAATGTCTGCTACCCCCAGGGCCTAGACTAACATAAGCAAGTCTACTGGTACTTTAACCATGAATTCATGTTTGTTGCACATATGGAAGTGTCCATATTACACAAGTAGAGGTATACATAAGACTATCAGAGACATTTTTAGATAATCAGAAGCATACCACTGGTCAGAAAGCGTTGGCCTTATATATGCATAATAATGGCCACCATGCACCCCACCACTGTGAACCAAGACGCTGCAAACAAGAACATGTCAACATTACAACACCCTATATGCATCGCTTAAAAGATCAGTAATACAAAGTCAAATGGTAATTAAAACATACAGGTATAAATTATTAGCAATAAGTGTAGACAGGAG
Organism: Nepenthes mirabilis; assembly: GCA_025585075.1. Taxonomy (NCBI): domain Eukaryota; kingdom Viridiplantae; phylum Streptophyta; class Magnoliopsida; order Caryophyllales; family Nepenthaceae; genus Nepenthes; species Nepenthes mirabilis. The sequence goes on from JAODPA010149347.1 coordinate 9,595, forward strand.
CAGCCAACATTTTAAAATCAATTATGGTCGCCATAAGGTTTCATTCATAATATTCCTTTCTATTCCCACATGGTGTAAAGCCATGTATGCAATAAGAACCCATTAGCAACAGACATCCCATGAAGTATTTTCATAGCATCTCCGAGCCCAACCAGAGGAAATAAACTTTTTATTAACAAAGACATTGACAGTACGTGTTTTTAAATAGGCTAAGAGTGGATATACAGCCAACCCACATGTAAAAGCCACAACCAAAATCAATGAATGCACACAAATGGGAAATCACACAAACAACAAAATTTATCAAAAACTACAAACGTGGCATTTTACTTGAAAAATTAAATTCATAAGATAAGAGAAAATCGCAAATTTTATCATACAAAACTTATCCAGTGAATTCACCCCATGCTATAGCCTGTAGGCTTCGCAGAAATAAGAAAATTAACTACAGGGATCATTCCCATCATATACTTGATTCAGTTGAACAAATAGCCTTCATATGTTGGCACCTACTTTGTTCAGAAATCCCTAGGATATCATCTGTACCTGTGAAGTGTGTAAAGGTTGCAAATACTCCGATCAGCTTCAGGAGATAAATATTTTCCATTTTCACGATCAAGATCAAGTTGAAGAGGAAACTCGTAACGATCATTTATCTACAATGCAATACCACAGAGGCAAAATTTATCATTAAGTCAAACGCAGCAATGCACTCGCATGGACACCATTCAACAGCCCTTTCAATTTCTACAAATTTTACAATGAGGAAGAACCCAACCATAAAAACAACAAAGCAACATTCAGTTTGTTAACATGTAACTATAGCTGATCTTAATATTAAGTTTTCCATCTTCCTTAAATTTCTTTATTGTCAAATTTACACTTGCTTAATATGTATGGGCTTATTTCAATCAAACAAAATGACCCTTCTAGTCATTTTCACAAGACTTACAAAATGTTTATACAAAAAAGGAATCTAGCTTACACCATGAAGCAAATACACAGAAGCATGTATCGTGTATGCTTATTATTAAAACCACGATTGGTTTTTTTTGGAGAGGGGGAGGGTAGTAAAAGTGGTGAAAGATACCCCAGTAACCTGTCTCCTCCTCCACACCCCTCTCTATCACCAAAAACTCATTACTCAAGTAATACGTACCCCATTTACATCCTATACCATGGGAGCAGGGAAAAGGATTTTCAAACCGGGTAAAGAAGTCATGCCCCTTTTTGCACGACTTCCTCGTTCTAAATCCACCTCCACCATAACCACATAGGCACTAGCAAGAACAACCATCACCACCGACAATGAATGCTGACCAAAACCACTGCCAACCAGCATTGAGCACAGCTACGTACATTTTATCTCATACTAGTCTTTCCTCTCTCGTTCATCGCTCTCTCTCACTTTGATGCCAAAGGAATGGCATGGATTTCTTCCTTCCTCTCAGATTCTCAGCGTCTCTCTCTTTCTCCCTGAGCTCTGCTGCCCATGTTGACACGGATTGATTCCTCTCTCTCAGATCTACCATCACCTTTTCCAGCTTCCCCCTGTTGTGGTGGTGGTGATGGCAGCTATATGTGAAGATGATAGTGGTAGTTGCGGTGGTTGTGGGCGAGTGGGGTGGTGGCAGTGGGAAAGTGGCTGTGATGTGTTGGTATTGTGGTAGTGATGCAGTGACAGTGCGGCTGTAGTGGTCAGGGTTTGTACTATTTTGTTATTTAATTGTTCATTTTTCACTCCACATCCTTCTAGAATCAAACATGAAGAAAAGGAAAAAATCCCGCCCCCTTACCCCCTTAACATCTCCCCTGCTATTTACCCCCTAAACCTTTCCCCATCCTACCAAATGAGGCCTAAATAGAAGACAACACAGTACACAGCAATCCCTAATATACACAATTACAAAATTTTCAGTTACAAATATGAACAATGTCAACCATCACTCTGACAATATCAAAACTAAACCAAAACACAAATTGAGAACACAATGACAACAGTGTCTCCAGCATGCTGATAATGTGCTGTCCTATATTTTACTCCATTTTCATGTTACAAGCACAAAGTTTCACACATTGCCACCACTATGATACTTCATAAGCACTAAAATAAGAGGACAGTAGCTGGAGCTGATTCTGGATCAGCCAACAGTTATTTTGAGAGTTATCAATGCCATTATGACAATTTCTACAGTAGAAAGCCAGATGGGCATTGCTATGTTGCCCTGAGATGCTTTGAAGTCCATGAAAAAGTTGGAGTGAAGTCCAATCTACTGCTGCATTGATTGGACTAGAGAGGGAATGTTTTTAAATGCCCGCTGACCTTCACCATTGTATCCCGCATGAAATCATATTCAAATCTTTTGAGCTGAAGTTGAAGCACTGGAGGAAAATCAATGAATAACACACCTTTCCTGGCATCCTGAAATTATCATATAGCACTCATTAAACAATCAAGGAACACAAGCATGAAATGAGAATTAGATCACTATTGTAAAATCAAGTTCACAGTCAAAGTAAAAACATTACCTCCACACAAAACAAAAACTAGCAAAAAGTTATCCATGACCAAAATTTTTACAAAAGAAATAAATGGAAAGCTCAGATAAGAAACCATTACCTAAAACCGTAAAGCATATAAAATTCTGTCAAAAGGCATGTGACAAACCTGCAAACCATACTTCTCAGCGTGATACTTGTTATCACCCTCCAATCGTTCAACTTCCACGTACTTATCAAATGAAGCATAAACATCACGGCAACCTTTTACATCGAGCTGAAGGTCTGCCATAACTCATATATGCATGTAAGAGACATGAAGATATTAATGCTAAGGACAAATCTAACTACAAGTTATTTACCGTAAAAAGATTCCTTCCTTGTAGACTTATAGTCCACGTTGATGCATTCTATGTAATTCATATGATGTCCTTCAAACAATTGCTGAATTGTGCCCTCAACAACAGTTCCCTAATATGAACACATCAACAAAATGCAAATTTAAGGAACAGCCACAGGAACAACAGATGAGAGATAAATATAATTCTCCTGTTAAAATATTGCACCTTCATCTTGTCTTCAAGCTTTTCACAGAGAACCCTGTTGAGCTCCTGCACATCATGCTGCATAAAAGAATCATATGTGTCCCATCCAAAAGATTTGGTTAACTCTTTTGTCGCAACGCTACTGTCACTGTATTGGAGCTTGTAGAATAAACTTTGAAGGGCCAAAGGAATGCTTGGAGATGGGAAGTCATTCTCAGTTGTAGGCATGTGGTAAACAGCCTAGATACACAATCAAAAACAGATAAATCATGTCAATAACTTGTATTACACAACGTCAAAGAGAAATGAGAGCCTGCAGCTAACCTTTCTGAAGTAGGGAATGTGAAAGAGAGTTTGGAGAAGAGAGTTCATGTAACATGTTGCTCCCTGATTCTTAAGCCCAACATAGCCAGTCTCCTTTTTGGAATCATATGACCAATAGTCGACGACCCGACGCACTGCAACCTCAGCCTCAACTACAACTGTATCATTCACAAGATATCCTCTAGCAGGCTCATATAGTTCACTAAGAGGCATAAAGGATGTAAAACCCCAATCGCTTTCCCGAGCATTAAACTGATGCTGTGTATCTGCAGTACATGAAAAATGGATTTATCACAGATCTAAAGAGTGGTAACATCAAAAGCTGCAAATTTGACATCAAAGTGCCAAGAAGTCCACAGATTTCAGACCCAAAACTTATCCAAGGACTGCATTGCACATTTAAGTCATTAAAAGCATCAAGGATCATTGCACATCTATCGCTATATGCTCATATGTGGACTTGTATAGGAAGAATTACACTGAGATCATATGCTCATATGTGGAGATGCCCACAATAATATGATCTAGCCAATCTAACAATATGGAGGTCACTGATGAAGCTCACTAGGAACACAGGGAGACACACACACACCCAAAAGAGGGCCTTAGTGCACAAGGGTCCCACATTCTGTGGTTCTGGGAGGGTTAGCCTAACCCATTCACTTCAAGGAAACTATTTTCGTGGTTTAAAACAATGATTTCCACATCCCAATTGAGCAATCAAGAGGTTTTCAAACTATCAAAAGCAGTCTAAGATGCATAAGTCAGTATTGTTCTGCAGACTCTCCAATTTAGACAATATAGTACTCAACACCACATGTCACAGTTTGTGATTCTTCAGATACCAAAAAGAAAATTAGGATTATAGCTTCAATGGTTGAATAAAACAAGACATCTCATTCATTTGGGAAAAAAACATATGTACCCATGAGAGAGTGTACCTTTCCTCACAGAGTACTTGTTATGGGCTTGATTGATCACTGCCAAGCTGAACTGTGCATACCTACTCCATCCATATGGCAAACTAGCTGAATCAGCAACGTCAAGATACATTGACAGATGGTCAACATTATTCCCTTTAGGAAAAATAAGTATTCGCCTGCCATGCAAACAACAATCTGTAATCACCACGAAGTCCTCTAAATACATATAATAACTTAACACGGTAGGAGAGAGCTACAATACCATTTGAAACCACCAACAATAAAAACCTCGGAGTAATGTTTCTTCGTATTCAGCCTAGAGAAATTCTCAATTCGCCACGTGAATCTCGATGAAGGAGGATCCTCTACGGGTTGATTCTCCAAATTATTAGCACCTTCAGCTTGTGCCACGACTAATATTCCCACATAGAAAGCAAAATAATATATCAAAACCAAAACCCTAATTTGGCCATAATCAACCTCACACAAAAACACAAGCCCATCACCACCCGTTAAGCGTAATTAGAAATAATTAGCTACGCACACAGATCAAATCAAGATCATTTCATCGAGATCAGGGAACCACCAAAATGCAATAACATAACGGGGAATTATAAAAAATACCTTCCATGGGCTCGTGGTTGTCAGTAATGTCTGAATGTGGGACGAGCATCTCGTCGTCGTCTTGCTGCAAAAAAGTGCACATCTGATCCCGTTAGAGCAAATACTATACATTAAGATCAAAACCCTAAACAATTCCACCAACAACTAATGGCTACTCATAAGCAATTAAACTCGGTTCAATTGCAGTAGAGTTATTTCACAAGCCCTAGCCGATTAATAGCAGCGAATTAAACGAAATTAAACATGTTGAACACAAATCCATTAAAGGGCAACTTAAGAACGGACTGGACAAAAGCTAAAGAATGAAGACGAAACTTCCAGAACGGGATGATGATGCGAGGAGATATAAATAGCGGTAAGGGCGCGACACAAACCTCGATGGGAGCGGGAGTCATGACAGTCATTTGTGGAAACAAAAAGTAGATTATAATTGGAATACGGAGGCGGGGGGGAGGGGGATGAAGTTCACTGGTAGTTGTGGCGAGAGAGAAAGAGGGATAGAAAGGTACGGTAAGGGGAGGGCTGCAAGTGCAAAAGGAGATCGCCAGAAGCTGGTCGAGGGAGAAAGGCCTTGGTGTTTAGTATTTCGAGGGTGAGC
>JAODPA010149358.1:0-15108 GCA_025585075.1 Nepenthes mirabilis
GATTAAAAATTTTAAAATATGAGTTATTTTAATATTTTAATAATTAAAAAGCACCCTCGTTCCCAAGCCCAACTTCACCCGATTTTTCATTCTCCTTTTCGACTCGTCCTCCCCGTGAAAGTCAGGTGGGGAAATGGAGAACGCAGCAGTACTCAGAGAGTGGTTCGACCGAGTTGACTCGGAGAGAACCGGAAGCATTACGGCTACTCAGCTGAAGGTGCTTTCTCTTCTCAACATGCAGTTCGCAATTATTTCCCCCACTTCCCTTTTGATTGTCTGCTCATCTTTACTCTCGTTTCTGACAACCATGATTGATGATGTCGGTCAATCAGAAGGCTCTCTCTGTGGGAAACCTAGATTTCTCCCTCTCAGTTGTTCAGCAGATGATCAGGTATTCTCTGTTACCTGAATTATGACTTAATACTTTGATGATTGATCCTTGTAATCTGGGCTTGTCTGTTTTCTTAGGATGTACGATTTTGATAGGAATGGAACTATGAGCTTCGAAGGTAAGTCTTTTAAGTAGTAGCTTAATTTTTGCAACTTAAGGACGAAGGTAATAAATTAATGTGCCCGATTGCTTTTACATTCTCTGCAACTCGGGTAATTTAATTGGATTGATTCTGGAGTGTTGCCCTGGCACATTCGTTGACTGACCTAAGCTCCCAAAATTAGTCTTCAATTATTTTGATATCTGGCACTTTGTTGATGGAATTGTAGAATTTGCCTCACTTCCTTTGATGTCATTCTTGCAGAATTTGTTGCGCTAAATAAATTTCTGCTCAAGGTACTATTTAGCCTGTGATATGGCATTCCATATTAAACGATGTTAGCTTAAAATTTTGAAATCAATAATGCATTCGACATTACATTTTATGCTCTAATCTGATTACATTATATAATGTAGATCTAAAATTGCAAAGTTTTGAAATCTTTGAATGTGCATATAAAATAATTTTATGCTCTAAAAGGTTTAGCTCCCCTCTCGAAGATCACTATGTAATTTATAGTTGCAAGTGTCATCTATTTGCATCATATAAATCAGTTGATGCTAGATGTCTTTGATTATTATTGATACAGGTTCAACAAGCTTTCTCAGATTTGGAGAGGTGACCAACTTGATTACTATATCCAGTGAATCCTAGACTTGTTTTGTAATGGGTTAGTTTTACTGGGGTAGATAGAGTTGAACTCAAAACTCTGGTTTCTAAGAAGGTGAGAGGTACCAACTCATCCAAAATGATTAGTTTAGTCAATTATTGTTGCTTCCTGATAAAAATATCATCTTTTAAAGAAACAGGCTGCTACTGCTGACACGATGGCCTGGTAGCCTATTGGCCTCAAGGGTAATTTTGAATCTACTTATTTTTGCTCCCGATTCTTGAATTTACAAATTCTGAATATAAAACTCAGGTTATATTTCTTGAGATTGTTTTTGACATACCGTGATGATTTTTTGTGCTGCTATCCTGCCATACCATGCATGGAGTGGCTGGAAAACATGGTGGCTTTTATCACAGTCTTGAACTTTGAAATAAGGTCATTAATTCATGTTGTCCTAGCCATTATTCAAACACATGGAGCATTGGTAGCCTCAACTTTTGTTGTTATCAGATGTTTTGCGGTCATCATCTTGCTATCTCTTACATCATTGTAGGTGTATCATCTTGTAACTCCCTTAACCACATTGTTAGATAAGTTTATTTACCGATTTTTGCGTTGAATTTTAGCATGTACTACATAATTGTGTGATTTCCCAAATATAAGGCAAACCTTTTGATTGCTTTCATCTTTTGTGTTTTACTCCTTTCTTTCTTTAATCTTTCTTTTTCTTTCTTTAATCTTTCTTTCCATGACATGCGAGATCCCGTTACCTTTATGATGGAATTCAGGAGTAGGTTTAGTTATCCTTTGTGCTTGATAATGTGGCATATCAACGTCATCTATGTAGTGTTATTGTATTTCTTTGACAGGAAGCAAGAGATGACTTTTTTTTGTTCTCTTATATGCTGTTCCTTTGCTCATTCATGTTATTCTGACCTTCAGAGCATGCAAAACTGTGAGTCACATTTCACGAAAAGTATTTGTATGAATACACCTAAGTATCCTTTGATTTGGTGATTTGTCTCAGGGATCGTGGGTACCTTGTTCATGATGATGTTTATGAGGTAGTGTCTAATTTCATTTAATAAATTGGATGAATAGATGAGTTCAAGGTTTTGAGTTAATATTTTTGGCAAGATATAATTTTATACCATAGCCCCACCTTCTGGATTTTTACTTCTCATTTCTAATCGTTTATACCCTTTTGTTCCATTATTCCTTTTTGTTTCGTAATTTTGATTCTGTAGATGCTATTATAATTATTATTTGTTTGAGAAGTATTCTTGAGAAGCTTTTGTTCTGTTTGATTTTGGCTATTTTTGAGCTTCTATAATTATTGGGCTGCTTGTACAGGCATTGGTGAAATTTGGGTTCTCACTTGACTCCCCTGCCTTTTACACAGTCTGTGAGGTAATTTTTTATAATTCAGCTTGTAATTTGTTTTCAAAATTGTCGGATGAATTTGCACAAATGTTTCTTTCCCTAAGATGGTCAGCAGTCCCTGAGCTTGATTTTTGTCTTAACTGCAGACTATTTATGATTTGATAACATATTGTTTTTCTCATTTCTCGGGTAAATCATTTTTAATGAACATAATATTTTTGGACATCTCTTGAGCGATGGTGATACTGGATCTCAGGACCCTGCCTTATGCTAATGTGGGCAAATGGCTGGCTGAAGTTGTGTGGTTCTTTTGCTCCTAAGCATCCTTTTACTGCTCATATCCTTTACTTTTCTGTTAATTTTACAGATACAGCTTGATCCTTTCTACTGCTAAGAAACACAGACAGTTTCCCAATGTTAAGGTGTCACTTGACACTTCAGACACCAACACTCACCCAACACGTCCAAATGTCTTCAATTCTTTTTTAAAAATTTTGACACCTTTAAACACACTTGGGACATGTTTGGGTATGTTGTCATTCAAAATTTTTATTTATATTATATATTTTTTGATAATTATAAAGTATAAAATGATAAAGTCAAAATGTAAATGTTAAGTGCTATGTAAAAAAGTTGTTGCATTAAGTTTAGCCTTAGTTTGTTAATGTCAATAATTATTGTTTTTCTACTTTAATAGCTTGTTGAAGGTATTATAGTATGATTCATTTATATTGGTTCGATTGCATTTTTTTATAATTTTTTTGGATAAAAATACAAAAAAAATGCATATTTATTGCTAATTCAATATAAAATATTGTTGGTCATCAATTAGGAAAATAAAACTATGATTTTAGTCAACGTGTCGCTAACTTAAACTGTATCCTTATTTTTAAAAAAAGTGTATTTGGCGTGTTCATGTGCCATATCGGTGTCCATGTTTTTTAGTTCTTCTGCAAAAAATTAAAAAAAAATAAAAAAATATAGGTTATGTCTAGAAAACTTCAAAGTGTAAGGTAGTAAAGAAGGATTTAAGCATGATTCCAACTTTGGAAGATTTTCAAAACTGAACAAAATAGCAGAGGACCAGATTGTCAAACCCATACAGGAGGACATAAGACTATTGTATTATGTTATTGGATTCCCTCCCTCTGGATATTGAACTAGTCCCCCTAAGTGGGTCAGTTACATCAATTCTTTGCCTCCATTCAGTTCAGTTGTAGGCAGTCTTTACTAAGTCCCTCCTCCGGAAAGTCAAAAAAAAAGAAAAGACGCTCCTACTTGGTTGTGCAGATCCATCTGTTCTGGAGTATATGCTAACTTTTTTTGAGAAAAATAATTTGAGCAAACCCCAAATGAAAGATGTCTGATTTTGCTTGATCAGCCAATTACAGTGTTTTTTGGGCATTATTGCTGCTGTGTTGTTAACCTGAGACAATAGACTTCCATTCTGCGTAGTGAATATTTTGAGGATTAAATATAATTTAATCTGCTGCATCAGTTGACCACACAGGCCCCTTTTTTTTTGGCTTATTCAGAGCTTTGATCAGAAGAAAAATGGAAGGTACCGGCTCGACGATTTCATATCCCTTTGTATCTTTTTGCAGTCTGCCCGGTATGCAAATCGATGTCTGTTTTTCTTTTTTCTGTCCCTTTTTTCCTGTCATTTTAACTTTACTTTTAGACAGACCTGACATTTTCTGGATAGTGAATTAGCTTGCTTTTAGTGTCACTTTTTGCATTCATGGCAATGGTTTTCCATTCTGCTTCTTGACTTACTACTTTTGCAATCTGCAGGAATCTTTTCAACTCGTTTGACACTGCTAAGCAAGGAAGGGTGACTCTAGACCTTAACCAATTTATTTATTGCAGTGAGTATATATATTCTTGTTTTGCTGTCCTTGTGATTGATTGCAACTTTCTAGGTGATATGTGAGCATCACTTTACACTGAATTAAGCTGCTACATCGCTGGGAGCTGCCAGAGACATCATATTTTAGAGTCCTCACGAAATTTCGATGATAAGGATTTTCATCCTGACAATATAGATAGCTAAGATTATATTTTTAACGAATTTTTTTTTTTTATTTTAGCTGTGCAAATTGTCATGATAAATCTTCACTGTTGAAAATATAGGAGAGGATAACATTTAAAAGGGACCCTAACACACTGCATCATTTGGTGTGCTGAAATAAATAGTCAATTCTGAAATTTAAACACATTTCGTCTGCTTTTCCTTGTGTAAATGTTCTGTAAGTAATTTTGGAAAAAAAGGTTAGATGTATGGAGGGAATTTGGTGGGATAAAAAGTATTTTTCCTTTATTTTTGGAAGATACTTCAGGCTTTTGTCTTGATTTTTTCCTCCTTAAGGCAATTCAACATAGATTCAACATATTAGAACCAAAGTTAATTTTTGAGCAGCTTTAAGATGATGGAATCAACCAGTAAAATGTATTAATACAGCAAAGACCAATACACAAATTACAGTAAAATAGAGTTACAATTTATTAGTTGCTCCATATCCTCGTCAAATCTGAAAATAACTGAAACCCTTCATGCTTTTGACAATGTGATTAGCAAGATCTTTCGATTGCTCTGGTTTTTCATTCTTCATGGAAAATCAGTCAGTTCTATAATAAGAAGATGCCCATTTTCTTAGCTGTCTATGGACCTGTATGCCACCTGATTTTGAATGGTCATGGAGTTCCTGTCCACACCATCTTCACCTCTAAGACTCCTGTTGCTCTAGCTAGCTGGTTAACCTACCCTTTGACAATGTTGTGATTCTCTATTTTATCTATCTATTTATATAACCTATATAAAATTACTGGTAGAATAATGGAAGTAGAAAAACATTTGTGGATGCATTCTAATCATTTATAGAACACTTTTAGACCACGTAACATCCATTCATTAGTTCATTTTTGCGCATGCCCATTGGTACCCATGGATTGAAAAGATGTCACGTCATCGACAGTGTTTCATACATGTCTAAAGAGTGCTCGTAACACCACTCTAAATAAATAAATAGACATTAAATTATTTCAAAAATGTCCCTTAGACATTTGTCCGTGTGACAATGTTTCTTGTGTCTCCCTTGACAGCTGCAAATTGCAGAATATGAAATCGACCTGCTGGACCCGGACACAGTTCACTAGATGATGTACTTGCCGTCTGTAAACAGTTTGATTGTGATTTCGGAGAGAAGGATTTTTTTTCATTTACTCTCTTTGAATTGTTCCTTGCTCGCATTGAATGTTTTCCCCCAGACTGTTTAAATCTGATCAAATTACTTAATACTTCAAACTATTGAGAGGCTCAAATCCTTGGTTTATTGATGCGATGCATATGGGGGGAAAATCATTGGTTCTGTCATAGTGTTGGTGCAAGTAGTGGGTACGATTTGGAGCGCTGGAGTTGGATTTAGAATCACGAGGTTGATTGATTTTTACTGTTTTATNATAATTATAATTAATAACTTTGCTTGCAAATAAATTGTCCCGTGATGTCATTAATCTAAATTATAACTAATATTTCAGTGTCTTTTTTTTTTTTTTTTTTTGGTAATAAGTAATATTTCAGCGACTTGCGGGCAATGGTGATTGTTTAATTGTCTAAAATGATCTTACATATTTTACAGGTGGCATAATCTGATAGGCTGAGACGGCCAAACTGTCTCCGACCCAGATTATGCGAACCAATCCGTATTCGGACTGATAGCACGCGCTAGATTCTGACGTCCTGCTCTCCTCCAATTCCTCCTTTTCTCCGCCTCCCTAATTTTCTCTCTTCAAAATTTACCTGTTTTCTTAGCTCAGTATATAACCCTCTCTTTAGTATTGCTAGTAATTCGTGTAAACGCAATTTAATACACCTAGGGTTAGGTTTTTGAGTGGGTTGCATCGAGGATTTCTTTGAGAGAGAAATGGGAGCGGAGGGAGATTCCAGCGGAACGGTTGTGGACGGGGTCACCGGCGGCGAGGAGGTTACCGTGAACATCAGATGCTCCAACGGATCGAAGTTCTCCGTACGGACACGGCTCGAATCGACGGTTGGGGCATTCAAGTCTCTGGTGGCTCAGAACTGCGATGTGCCAGCCGATCAGCAGAGGTTGATTTACAAAGGTCGGATCTTGAAGGACGAACAAACCCTAGAGAGTTATGGTACGCGATCTGCTGTTTTCCGTATTGCTATGGGTTAGTTTTTTTTTTTTTTTTTTTGCGAGAGTTTGATTTTAATTTTATGGATTCGTGGATTTGAGACATCGTTTTGGTTTCTAGAAGTTGCTGTTGTTATATTGCTGTAAAATGTTCATTTGGAATTCGAATCAACTGTGAATTGCTGTTTTGAGGTTATAGTATGACTTTCTTGAGGCGAACATGAAACTTCCTGATTATGCTGTTTTGGATCCATAGATCTTATTGTAGCAATTTGAAGGCTTCAAAGTCTTATTCTATTTTTTTTTTTTTTGGGGGTGGGGGGATCTAAAGTTGAGTCTGTGACTGTAAAATCGCATTGCTTATACTAGATAATTTATGTGAATTGGTATCTATGTATTGCTCAATTGAGGCTGTAACCAGAAGCGGCTGTTCGGACTGGATCTCTTATTTTTGACTTTGGTCAATATTAAAGCCGGTAATGCTTTGTCTTTTAAAGGAAAGAAAAATTGGTCAATTGTCTGTCTCTTGACTGTTGTGATTATGCAATCTACTCAAGCTGCAGATATTGCAGCAGAGCTCAGGTTTGTCGTTTTTTAACTTGCTATTATCCATGATTAACTCACTCTGTGGCCATGCCTCAAGCTATTCTTAAGCCTTTAATCTCTGTGACTATGGTGTCTTTGGTAATACTAATTTCAAATTGAAGAACTCTGCTTGTATAATTGTGCTATTTATGTTCATTCTTTTCTCTTTAGGTATCTGATTTTCCATACAATATCTAAAAGGATGCCCTATTTCATTGTTTTTGCACAACTAACTAATAATGCACCATTTAATTTATTGTTTTTTGTTCATTATGCTAGTCCTCTTGTTCTTCAAATTTTGATACTAGGGAATGGCCAAGGATGTAAATTTCCGAAGATATATCTTGTGGCTTGTATGAGACAATTTTATCAGAAGTGCAACTCTTCTAGGATGTTTTATAAACAGACTCGTCATTAATTGCTGACTGCTGTGGAATTACCGCTGGTTTTGATTCCAATGTCACCAAACTTTTGCAACTCCTCTTTTATCCCGAAGAATGTGAATCACAAAGTCATAATTTGGAATTTTCTGAATTACATGCTCTATGTGGAGGTATTCTTGAACTAATCCGTGGAAAAGTTCCTTGTTTTTCCAACATAATTTTAAATGTAATTAAAACCAAGAACTAAATGTGATTGACTGTGTCAATGCTTGAAATTCCATCATTGGAATTTAAACAAATGCTCTGTCAATGTTGAAATGCATTCATGCCCTATAAGTGGAATTTGAAGCATTAAACACATTTCTTGGAAAATATGCTTTGTCAACGTGGATCTCTTTCTCGCGGAGCAATGGAAGGATGATTTTATTTTTATGTTCAGTTTGATACGGAAAAAAGTTTGCTTTTTGGGCTGATTGTTCAGGCTTTATTGAAGTTCCAGATTTTTTTCCTCACATTTACAGGAAATAGGATGAATAAAGTTCTTGATTAAATTGATGATTACCTGTATGGTATACTCATAATTAAACATATCATTGAGGGAGTTGTTTCATTGTAATTAACCTGTAGAATGTCTTAATGTGTCTTTTCAGTTTTATGATAAAGAAGAAACCCATACAGCCCTGCATGATGTGTACTTCCGCAAGCTTTTGTTTTTGCATGAATTAAAGTAGAAATATTATTTCCTACATATAATGTGTAACACCATTCTTAGGGATTACTTTTATACTTGAGAAAAATCAGATACTATTTTTATTTTTCTGCGGTGTGCTCTATGAATGCTGATCTGAAGTTTGCATATTTCTTGAATGGGTGCATTACTTTGCCTAGTATGATGTATGACCCTTTTTCTTCATGGTGAAGGTGTGCAGGCTGATAATACTGTTCACATGGTCCGTGGTTTTGCTTCCTCTGCATCAACAGCTTCAACTGGTACAACTAATGCAGTGCCTCCCAACACCACTCCAGCTGCTGCAAATAATGCTGCTTCAAATGAAGGCAGTGGCTTGGGTGCTGCCAATCTGGGGCCGTCACTCTTTCCTGGGCTTGATCTTGGTGCACTGGGTGGTACGGGAGGATCTGGTCTCTTTGGAGCTGGTTTTCCAGAACTTGAACAAATGCAGCAACAGCTGACCCAGAACCCAAATATGATGAGAGAAATAATGAACATGCCTGCCATTCAGAGCTTAATGAATAATCCGGAGCTAATGCGAGGCCTGATTATGAGCAATCCTCAAATGCGTGAGATCATTGATCGGAATCCTGAGCTTGCCCATATACTGAATGACCCTAGCATTCTTAGGCAAACATTAGAGACTGCTAGGAATCCTGAGCTCATGCGTGAAATGATGCGGAACACTGATAGAGCCATGAGTAATATAGAATCATCTCCTGAAGGATTCAACATGCTCCGGCGCATGTATGAGAATGTGCAGGAACCATTTCTGAATGCCACTACAATGGCTGGCAATGGTGGAACTAATTCAATTTCAAACCCATTTGCTGCTCTTTTTGGGAACCAGGTTGGTGTGCAGCAGAACGATGGGTCTAACAACCCCTCCACGACTGGTTCTGAATCTGCCACCGGACTTACGGCACCGAATACTAACCCACTTCCTAACCCTTGGAGCAATACTGGTGGTAAGCTTTGTTTTCTCTCTTGCTATTTTTTCATCATTAAATTTTCTTTTTTGCCCCCCGCAGTTTGCTTTCTTCCCCCTCTTTGTTTGCTTTACTCCTACAGTCCCTGGAAACTCTTGTTCCTATCTTTTGTTATACTTCCCTTTTAGGAAGTAATGTCCTGACGGATTTGGGTTTTAAGTTCCAAGAGTCATTGCTGTGGGAGCTAATGAAAAGTCCATTCAAGAATATTTGTTACTGGTATTGAGTTTGTAAAGCCACCTTTAACTCATTTTTCCGGCACCCTGGCTTTTTTCCATAGTTTTCTTGGATTTGTGATGACTTCCACCTTTGATTGCCAAATTTCATATCTACTTGTTGTGTGAACATTCAAGTAAATGCATATTGTATTTGATTCATTTCTAGTTAGAACTTTCAAAAAAATATATTTAAAAAATTCCACAATTAAATTATTTTTAGTCTATTCAATCCTATGATAAATTCAGAAATATACATTAGATGATAAGCATCTGAGTTTCTAGTGCAAAGCTCAACCTTGAATATAATATTGATATGAACAAAGGACCATAGGTTTGAACATTCAGCTTACCTATCTTTTCTTTCATATCAGGAGAATTACAATCAGGTGGAGCTAATTCAAACCTTTTAATTTTATTCACATGAAAGGATGTGCTGTTTTGCAGAAGAGATGAGTAATAGTGGTTCTCCCAGGGTATATTTAATATGACAGCTATAAGTCAACTCATAAAGTGTTTTGAAGAATAATTATATGTTATTAAATTCATGCAATCCTGCATGGTCAAAGGCAATTTGGTGTTTCTAGAATTCTTATCGTTTTGGAATGCTTGCTTGCTGTATATGACAAAATATTTCTGTTGCAAGGAAAATATTATTCAATGGTCAGACAGTCTTGCAGTCAAATGGCTTGCTGTTTGCGATATGTACTTATTTGTTAAGAATGCCAATTTCAGGGGGCACTCAAACAAATTCTGCACCCAGATCAACTCCCTCTGGTGATGCAAGGACAACTTTAGCTGGCTTAAGTGGCCTAGGCAGTCTCCCAGATGGACCACCAGATGCAGCTCTCTTGACTCAATTATTGCAAAATCCAGCTATATCACAGATGATGCAAAGCCTGCTCTCAAACCCACAATATATGAATCAGGTATGGCTGATGCATGCAATTGTTATAAAGTGGAGTGTGAGATAATATGGAGCTCCTGCAGATAACATTTTTATTGTAGATTTTCAACACACACCCTCAACTGCGTGCTATGTCAGATTTGAGTCCTCAGTTTCGGGAAATGATGCAAAATCCTGAGGTTCTTCATCAGTTAACTTCACCTGAGGCGATGCAGGTGGTGTTAGTTTGTGAATCCTCCCTCTCTCTCTCTTTCTCTCTCTCTCTTTCTTTTTAACTATGTACAGTTGTGTGCTGAATTATATATTGTCACTTTTTTAATTAAATTAGGTAAGGAAGAAACATTGGGAAACCTTCAATTTCGCTAATAGTGTAACCTAACATTACTTGCTCACACTCTGAGGAAAAACATTTTGCCTTTGATATTGCTATGGAGTATTTTAGTATTATATGTATGATATTGTAGCTTGATGAATCTGCATGATTTTTTTGTAATTTGTGCTGGAATGCCAAGAATTTCTGCCTGACCTCTTATCCCATTTAATAATCTTGAATTCCTGTTGTTTATCTTTCCAGCGAATATTGTCTTTACAGCAGACACTTCTATCACAGCTGAGCCGTCCCCAGTCAAATCAGTAAGTGCTGATACATCTTAAAGTCTTACTTTATCTGGCTGTTGAATGTTAATTTTGCCTTGTTTCTTGGAAGTTCTGATTTTTATGTTCTTTCTTTTCGTTGTTTCCATTTTCTGGAGAAATAATGCATTAGTAGTAATTCATATAATGCTTAATTATTTTAGTTCTGCAATGCAATCAGCTTCTGGCTGATTTCTTTCACTTAAATAGAGATGCGAACTTTGAGAACCCCCAAGGGGATGCTGATTGAGGCATGGATGCAGTTGAAATCCCCATCTTAGGATTTGTCCCTTTTCTTTGCACATTCATAAACTTTGGTTCTATTGATCAAGAGTGTCTGGCATGAGTGAACAATTTTTGTGGCAAGCTTCAACATTTCAGCTGCTAATAACGATTGGTGTCTAATTCTATTTCGTGTCCCAAGAATCTCATGCTGCTTCTAGTTTTTAATTTAATTTCACATTAAGCCAGTAAATTAAGATCTATTAGTAATTCTAAACACTAAAGGCATGCCTCCGGAAATTGAAAGAGATTCCCTGGAGTTCTCGACCATAAAGAGCTATTTGGTGGGGTTAATGGGGTTCAGTAAAGTGGTGCGAGAAGAGGCAGACATTGAAATGGTGCAGCAAGAACATGCTTTTGATGATCACAGGCTGGCAGCATCTGTGATATTAGCGTCAATTGGTAGAGAATCTAAAGTTCACGGCAAGAAATACCTATCTGCTCAAACTAATTCCATTCAACTGATAAAAGAAGTCAGATTATGACAATTTATTGACTGAATGATTTGGAAAATAAGCAACTCTTATATGAAACTAAGTTTAAGCCTAAGTAACCCCATCAACTCCTTGCCCCTCCTTCTGAAATGGTCTCATTTTTATTTTATTTTTATTCATCGCAGGATTGCAACAGATTGTAATTTTATTTTCCTTTCTTGGTTTCTTTTTCATCCTAGATTTTCCTACCATTAACTTGAAAATGGCTCTTTTGTTCAGGAACGAAAGGACAAAGTGTAATATGTGTTATATTAGTATTCATCAAAAGCATCTTTTGGTTAGTTTGCTAGTGGGTCGGGTTCTGTGTCTGTGTGCCTTGTTGCCTTATTTTGAACCATCTTTAGTGAGAATCAGTTGCCCTTTTACTTACATTGTGTGGCTACATTGCAGGGATTCATCGCAGACAGGTGGTGGGGTGACAGGTAACTCAATTGGCTTTTTTACAGGATTTCTTTTCCTTGTTTTTGGGGACATGCAATTTCATATATCCTTTCTTTCCTTAGCTGCTATTTTTCAGCTAAGCAGTAGTTATGCAAAATTGCAAATGGTGTTTTTAATTACAGGAAATGCAAACAGTGCGAGGCTTGAAATGTTGATGAACATGTTTGGTGGACTAGGAGCTGGTGGTTTGAGCGTGCCAGAGCATCCCAACGGTCAAAATCCTTGTCAACTTATTTGATCTAATCTTGCCCTAGAATTTCCGCGTCTCATTTTTACTGTCACTTGAAACTTGGGGTGACAATATTAGACACAGCATGATAATATGACAAGAAATAAGAGGGCCTGAGTTTGTACAAAATGAGCTTCTATCATTAGCAGGCTGTTAATTTATAACGCAAATTAATTGTGCCATGTTTTGTGTTGACACACTAACTTGAAAATAACACAATGTCATGCAATTAATAAATGTGTCTAGCTAATTGCATTTTGTATTATGGATTGACATTGTAAATGTTTCTTTTATGTGTATTGCCGTGTAATAGATAATGTATTGTCTTCTCATATCATATTAAAGTGTTAACCTCACATTTGGTTGTTGGAATGGAATAAGGTGGGAATAGAATAGTTATTCCCAGGGAATAGAATTAGATGGGAATAAAGTTGGGAATTGTTATTCTTATGTTTGGTTGTTGGAATAGAATTAGTTGGGAATTTGTATTACAATGTTTGGTTTGTAGAATTGTATGAGGAATAAGGTGAGAATTTATCGAAATGATGCTTTTACCCTTATAATAAAAAATAATAATAATAATAATAGGCAAATTTGGGTTAATAAAATTATTGGGTGGGAATTCTTTTTCTTCCCTAACCAAGAATAAAAAATACCTAATGTCATCAAAAAATAGTTATTCCTTGTAATCAAGGAATAACTATTCCTTCGGGAATTGTTATTCTCAGCTTAAGTGTAACCAAACGGTGGAATAATAATTCCACCAAGAATAAGGAGGGAATAGAATTTCTATTTCCTCCAACCAAACATGGGGTAAATGTGTCTTATTGCATCACATGAAGACTACTTGTTTATTAAACTGTGTTATGCATGTTTTGTTGTGATTTAGATTGTGTTTGTGTTTGATTTATTTAAATGATTAATGGTCGTATTATATTCATGTTGGTGTATCCTCTATTAAACCCATATCTTGACATGTCTACACGAATTGACACTCCTAATTAAAATTCCCTTTTTGCTATGCAGAGCCACCGGAAGAACTTTATGCAACCCAGCTACTACAGCTTCAAGAAATGGGTTTCTTTGACACACAGGAGAACATTAGAGCTTTGCAGGCCACTCGTGGGAACGTCCATGCAGCCGTGGAGCGACTTCTAGGGAACCCAGGTCAGTAAGTTCCATGGACCACCCCCGGCCCCTTTACCTTGCCGTGGACACTCGTGGGTGCTTTGTTAAGATCTGTGATCTCATGTCAGTGTCTTGTGGAGATGCATGACATTTCTCGATGTCTCAGATTTTACGGTTTGGGCTTGTGAATAAGAAAGTACACAATGTCATAGAGTTGATTTGTCGGTATACGTGTACAAGTCACTTGACCTTTTTCTCCGAGTACTCTCACCGTCACCCCTTCTGCCCTTGGGAAAATTGCTCTCTCTATGTGGCCATGTACAGACACATCTCTAATTATTTTTCCGCAGAATGTTTGATTAAATTTTCTGGAGTCTGTAAGTTGTGGTTGGATAATTCTTCTTGTAGTTTATTTACGCTTCAGCATTAGTGGACAATGACATGTTTGTTCAGGCAGAATCCTGTTATAATTCTCTCGTTATTTATTATTCTATTTCATATTTTCAAAGGTGAGGATTCTAACCTAGCCACTTGGATGGCCTAGATTATAAGATTAGTAGAACATATTCTTTTAATCACCACTGGGATATAGGACTTTTTAACACTGGAATGTAATTTGCCATGGGCTTATGAAAGTTGGTGTGTTATATTATTAACTGTCTTAACCAAATTATTCAGCAGCTATATTGCCTTTTTGAAGAACAACTGCTTCATTTTCTTTTTCCCTTTTTGTTCCATTATTTCCCCCTTTTTTGTTTGAGTAAAATCCCCTTTGATCGCCCTCCTTTCGTCACTCTCGACATATCAATGCGAGGCTGCAAATTCCTCAATCTGTTTGTTTTCGTGGGGAGGTTTGCCCGTTTCTGAGATTTCTATTCTTTCGGCTGCTTTATTATTTCTTTTCCTTTTATCTTTTGGGAAATCTTACCTTTAAGAAGATTATGGAAAGGCCTTTTGCCCCCAGTTGAGATCCCATTTTGCGTTCCCAAATGCAAATTTGGATTTATTTTGAGTGAGATTGTCCTTAGTGAGTGTATATATATAATTATATTTATTTTATATCTAATGGCCAATGGTTACATTTTCCGGAAACATAGCCTATGCTCCTAGACAGTCAAATTGGGAAGAATTAAGACTGAAACATCCATCAACTTGAATACCCTTTTTGTCAGAAACTTGGTAATAATTGAGTTGAACCGGTGGCAGGCAATCTTAAGAACCAAAATTCATAATAAAAGGAATCCGATTGACCACATGAAATCAAATTTCCAGTTACCTCAGGGCAAGATAAATACATTAACATGGTGAAAAACGTCTGGAAAGCATCCTTCAACAATCTTTGGTACATCTTTAAATAATGTGATGTTTCTTATTTATCCATTCTTACGTTAACTTATTTATTTATATAAATAAATAAGATGATATAATATTAAAAATATCTCAAATAT
>JAODPA010149369.1:0-15105 GCA_025585075.1 Nepenthes mirabilis
TAATCAGTCGAATCTCTTGAAATTTCTTGGATTTTCTTCTATTCCCGTGGTGATCGATCTTTGAATTGGCTTTGATCGTGTGTGTATATTTTATTGGTACTCTATGGATAAGTAAAGTAAAGTATATAAAGACTCTACGGTATCTAGACGAATGGAAGTCTGTGGAACCATAGAGGATGATATTAATACCAATTTTATTCCAGATGTTGATATCATTAATATTAATGATGGATACTTATAGCCTGGTGGCCATTGTAGATGATGATATTAGGGATATCATTGACGAAGAGTATCGAAAATGATATGAGCATACTATGGGTACAGCTTCTGAAAGGACTGTAGAAATACCATAGATATCGGATAACCTCATAATACTTATCCAACCGTTGGGAGAGTAAATACGTGGCCTTTAGTTTACTATGGCAGATTAAGGTCGATGAAGATTATTATTATCTTGCATCGTAGAGATTATCGCTATTTCATACAGTTGTAACATTGTATTAAATTATTGATCGGATTTGATAGAATCCATATTGCATTCTTGATATTCAGTCATTTATATGGCTTTCGGGTTGTGGATATGAAATGTTATTAAGTCTTGAACAGTGGTTGGTATATCACATACTATTATTAATTTTATACAATTGATGTTATTATCTGATATGCATATTTGTGTTCCTCTATTGTGGATTTTATTCATTTGTTGGGTATTCGACCCACTCTTGTATTTTATTGACCCCATAGTAGAAAGGTTGACATCAAACTAAAAGAGATACTGTATTGCCGTGTAGATTCAAGATAAAGGTGATCTCAAAAATTAAAACTTCCATGATAAGTGATTTGTGATTATTTATTGGTTCATTGGCTTTTAGATGTTTATCGAGATCACATTCTAAAGACTTGATATTATAGACATTGATACTATTTCTATTTCAAGAAATTTATTATTAGTATTATTGATGTATATTTAATGATAAAATTGTGATGATCATTTATGGTGTTATAAATTTAGTAATTCAATGATTTTGAGTTCATCTATGTTGATTGATGTTATAATTTATAACATGTAATTGATGATTTTAGATGATTCGAGATTTTTGTTTAAATGGATCGGGATGAGTTCAAGAACTCAGGCTCGGATCGTTATACAGAAGGTACTACGGGCGACCCAAGTGGTTCGACTTGAAACTGTCTGCAGTAAATAGGCAATTAGAGTTAATCAGTGGATTGCCCACATGGTTATAATTCCAACTCAACAGCCGATAATCTTTTTAACTCAGTGAACAATTGCAGGCTTACAGGTGATAGTTACTAGCATATCGCCATCATGATTGTTGAAGCATGATGGATAGGTGCACTAATTGTGGGTAGCAGCTGCACGAACATTGCTTCTCTGAATTGTAGAGCCGTAATGCCTATAGATGATTAAATCGGCATCCACTTTATAAATATACCCTCTCATCTACAGGAGAAGGGATCCCGGAATCAAGCACCTCTAGATCGATCGATTAGTCTTTGTCTAGAAGTAAAAATGTGCAAGCTAGCCAAAAAACCACTCTTCGACGAGTGCACATCTCTCTCTTAAAGCCACTCTCTCTACAAGTGCATCGCATCCTCAAAGCCACTCTCTCAACGAGTATACCTCTCTCTAAGTCATTTTCACTGCAAGTCCACCATCTTTAAACCGCTCACTCTTTCAAGTGCACCAAACAAAGCCCAATCTTTCACAATTCACTCAATCCTCTTACACCATTACATTCACGCATTCTTACTCATCCTCTTATCTTTCTATCAACTAAGAAGATTACTAACTTGAATGTTAGAGGATATACTGATGAATGAGTCCCATATTCTTCTGACATTTTATTTATTTATTATAGTATACAAGATCTAAATTTAAAGTAATAAAATCCGAACCTGTATCAGATCAAACACCTGAATTAGGCGTCTCGCTAATTCGTTTAATAATCTGGATTCAGAAACGCATCAATTAGAAAATTCACCTTGTCATGATGTAAAATTGAATTTGGTCAAATATCTCATTTATGAAAACATTCTTGTGATAGATTTTCATCGGGATTTGTTGGAAGTGTCATAGATTTTCCAGAACTACAAAAGATTTATCCGTTAAAATTTACCAAATTTGAAGTTTTACGTTTTTTCGAGATAATTTCCTTTAACTAAACAGTATATATATATATTTATATATATATCATTCGGCCTCATCAATTACCTGCAAAAGGAAGCCGGATTGTTAGGTACTTGAGTTATTCAATTATAAGATTCCTGGTATTCAAAAATGTTGCCACTCTTTTTTCAGGTTGTTTCCAACGCACACGTTAAATTAGATTAATAGAAGCGCAGCTATGAGCATTGATTTTGAAGTACTCAATTGTCATGCCTAAAAACCGTTAGAAATTTGCCATTGTTTTTGCTTTCCATTAATACAGATCCCCTACATCGATTGCTAGGGAGTTACTTTTCTATGCCTTCCTATTTCTACTTTTCTTAGTTGGGAAACCTGCAATGGCTGCTCATCATTATTGCTCCATACAATGAAATACTTGGTAATGTTCGGTATTCTTAGTCTGTAGATTAGGAGAGGTGTTATATGCTGAGTCTAAGTTAATTGCCCCATAGGAATTGGACCCGACAGATTCAATTTGAAAAGGTCTTCTATCTGCCAGGAAACACTACGAGCCAGAGTTTTCAGATTTGAGGGCCACGGTCTTGTGCTACTACGAAATCTCTTTGAAACAGCTCTATCTGAATGCTATGAGGGTCTCTCTGCCCGGAAGGTCTCCACGACTTCCTAGTATGTATTGCTTAGCTGGCCTTCCAAATCACAGAGAAAAGGCTCTCTTGCTTTGCTCCATATAACACCGTGTCAAGACATCTCCCTCTCTCTCTTTGGGAAAATACAATTTGTTCACCACGACCCATCACTAAAAAGTGGAGACTTCACCATTTACAATTTACTTATGCCAATTACATTGCATTACATTCCAGCTCCATGACTCCCACCAAATTCCCCGTGCACATGATCCCAGTTAAATACAAGCATGGTTGGAAAAGAAAAATGTAGCCATTAACTACACTGAAAAGATGGTAGAAAATGAAAAGGTATCTCAAAATTTGTTCTCCTACAAACTTGACCAAAATCATTTGAGCATCTTACTAATATGCAAAGCCAATTAACCGACATTTAGCATGCATCCGTTGGATCATTTTTTTGCATAAGTTATTTCCATGGGGTTCTGAGGTGTAACCTTAAAGCCCTGAAGGGCTTGCATGGCCACTGAGGACTGCTCCTCATCTTCAAACTCTACAAAGGCAATGCCTGGCTTTGCTTCAATCATCCTGACTTCCCTAAAACCCGGATACTGTTGGAAGAGCAGTTGCAGCATATTGCTAGTGGTTTCATGTGGCAAATTCTGAATAAACAGAATATTGTTTGGCACGAGAGCCGCTTCTTGTGCACCTGCTTTGCGGAAGGAGGCCTGCCATATTATGTAAGCAGAGACCCATCAGTCCACTCAAGCATAGGAGCCCACAAACTGTTTTCCTGCATGACAAAGACTAAAGAAGAAAGAGAACCACAAAAGAGATTCCTATGTAGAGAATAAATAGCATAATCACAACCTTTGTTTTTGCAGGTTTCCTACCACAATAGTAATTTTACTATTTTAAGCAAAGATTTCAGGAAGGAAGAAGCATTTTCCTTATCTTTCCATTTTTTTTTTCCATTTTCCTCCTTTTTGAGCTTGAGAATGTCATCAGGACAAAGAAGAATTTACAATGGATGGTCACAAAAATTAAGGACCATATGGGAAAACACCAAACTAAAAGAATACCAAAGTTTCAAAATTTCAGCAACAAAAATGCATGAGTGGGAGCAAATGTTCGCAAATAGATATGGTGGAAAGACAAGAAAGGATCTGTAATCTTGGAACTTACAGCTGCAGCACCGTTAGTTTGAGAAACAAAACCATTAGCAGCATCAGCTTGCGCTTCCTCAGTGCGCCTCTTTCTTCCAGCTAAGCACAAAGATTGAGGGTCAGATAAATTTGGCAATTTGCCTCTTGCAAAAACATAGTAAAAACATTACAGAGAGATGTGCACTACTACCACAAGTCCATAACTCGTACTCGCAAGAAGATATTGGACATTATTAGTTATCAAAGTTATTAAAGTGTCCTTTCTCCATAACCACTGTTGCATATTATATGTAGAAATTGGATGGTATTAAGCATATAATATTCTCACTAGATCGTTTCCAGCTGTATGCTTCACAAGGTCCACTCCAACAATGAGTTATAGCATCCATGCATATGTCATTTATTGAAAACTTTAGGGTCCAAAGGACATTGAACGAGAATTTATTGCCAAAGGAAGACTGCATGACAGCATGTCAATGTGTTCTCGGTATATCTCCCTTGCTTTCAGAAACCCTTTTGAACGTCTTCTATCCAATATGGAGATGGGTTGTCTCCTGGCATGCATTCTGCATATATTGTCTTAGAATAACCCTTTCATTAAAGCATTTTGTACAGGCACTGCTTTGTTTTAGCACACTGAATAAAACATCTGACACTAGCCCATCAAAGACAAGACATCATGATCTACTGAGTAAAACAT
This sequence comes from Nepenthes mirabilis, assembly GCA_025585075.1. Classification (NCBI taxonomy): domain Eukaryota; kingdom Viridiplantae; phylum Streptophyta; class Magnoliopsida; order Caryophyllales; family Nepenthaceae; genus Nepenthes; species Nepenthes mirabilis. The sequence continues at coordinate 4,639 of JAODPA010149369.1, forward strand.
GTAAAAACAACTAAAAAAAACCGCTATGTACATCTCAGAATAGTATATAATAAAGATTATTATGTTGGCCCTGAGCTACTGATATTTTTTTGTCAAGAAATGCTGGCATTAATGGGTTGTTATTCCACTATCCAACAGCAGAAGCATTTTCCATCATTGACATACTGGGTTAAAGAATCACTAGTAAATGGCGAGGCTGCTAGAAATGCACATTCAATGATGCTTTGGAAAATAAAAGGTTGATCATAGGCTAATTTTTTTTTCCCTGCAGACCTAGTGTCATTTCTATTGTAATTGAAACCCCTCCATTTGCCACAGGCTATAACCCTTGAAAATTATCTAAATTTGCCAGTGATTAAAGGCCAAATAATTTAGGCATTGACAAAGTATGCAAAATATAAGACATATGCTACAAAATAGAATGGTGTTGAACAAAAAGGGGAAATCACCTTTCTTCTCCTCTTGCTTCTTCTTCTTCTCTCTTTGTACATAGGTTCCATCAGCTTTTGCAATGCAATCAGACTTGGTTTTTGCATATTGTATCCGCTGCAATGAAGTATTCAAGCAGTATGTCATATTCTACAGCAAATAAGCAATAACAGATTGTCTTATTCCTTTTCACATTCACTATCTGTTCCTTTCCCTTTTCTTTGGGAAAGGTGCTTCTATGTCAAGACAGTAATGATCTGACTCTGGAAGGTACAACAGTACCCAGTGGGATACAGCCAAAGGCAAACATGGTAGGCACATCATCATATTTCACTAGTTGGAAAACAATGTATCATCAAACAAAAGTCAGACCAACTTCAGTCTGTATTTGCAGATTCATCAAAGGTAGAAATAGAAGGTAATTTCACGTCCTCATGTTAGGATACCTTACAACCCATTTGTAATGTACCTTTCAGTTGCAATAACATTTTAGATTCACATTTATGGTGTATCGATTTTGGGTGTGTATGGATAAAAAAACCTCTTACCCTTAAACAAGGGAAGTTATGCCCTAATCCTCACAATCATGCCCGAAAGCACATGAGACTAATTTTACCTAAGCCTGTGTACAGTATATATGCTTACCGAGCTTTTCTAAAATCTCACTGTTTCTGCAAGGTATTGAACATGGCTATTTCATATTTTAAAAATTTCTATCACGGCCTAGAATATACAAAAAGAACAAAAGCCTAAATTGTTCTATGCTGTTAGGCACGCAGTAGGCACTATCAAATTAGGCTGCTTCTAATGTACTCCTACATGCACTTATGAATAAACTCTCAAGATAAAAGAAAATATATATATAGCAAAAACTGCATATAACTTCCTGTGAAATGGGCCTACCCTTGTGTGAAGGAAGGCAATCAAAGAATACATTTCAACATCATCATATTTGATAACCAAAAAATAGATTGTGCGATACAGGAAATGCTCACTGAAACTTTAAGGAAATCTCTCTCAACTCATGCAATAATTTCAACCAAATACAAAGTCCAGGTTGCAGAGAGAACATCCACGAAAATGCAACAGGTATGCATCCAAGGCTAGAAGAACCTGCCATTGGCTTATCATAAAAAGGGAAGTTCTGCATTTGTCGAACAGCATTACTGGCAGCCGTTACTTCACTAAATACAACCCATGCCTGTCCTCGAAGTTTAGGGGTCTTCAAAGCAACAACATCCAAGATCCTTCCATATTGAGAGAATAAGCAATAAAGAGACCGCTTCAATTCTGTAAAATAAAAAAGGAAGTGAATAACACACGATTATTACACACACACACACACACAACAATCTCAAGGTATTGAGTGGAAAAAGCTATCCATGAGATTACTGATAGCTGCAAGAAGAGACACACCAGTCAAACAAGGAGTACTGAGTTTTAACGTATAAGTATGTTCCTATATCAGAACTATTCAGAAGAGGTAATGCAGTGCAATGGAAAGTCTCAGAAATGGGCAAAGTAAGGGATAAAATGAGGAAAAAGAGTATGAGCTGTGAGTCCTCATGCGTACAAAAATTCAAAAGATTTTTTAAATTGTGACGTAGATGACGAATTGTCAATAAACTAATGAACAAAACAACTTCTAAAGCTTCAAATGGAATGGGATTCACATTCTCTGATCCCTCCCATTCTGCCAAATGAAAACGTCAGTATAGGGAGGGAAAAATAGTCCAATGATCAAAGTTCAGATATGTCGCCTAAGTATACAGGAATTCTGAAATCACAACTATCTAGGACAACAGACACGAGCTCACAAATGATAGATCCAATATAGATCAATGATTAACCCTGGAAATACACTATAACAATAGGCAATGCTGAAAAAAGTGCATCTTTCACTGTACAAATAACATATTACTGAAATAGACCAAAAGGCATTCACTATTATAAGGCCAAAATTTCACTCATACAAAATTAAAGAAGAAGGGGAATAAAACAGAAGCTTATCAAAATTCCGCTTCCTCGTGCTGAGACTAAGGGAAGTTTCAGCAAATCCGCCTTGTTTTAGAATTTTCTTCAAATTTTGTTTCCCTCAAGTGCGCCACTTAATTACACAAAACCTCGTACCACATAAAGCACTATCCTCTCAGTAACCTAAAATGATATCCGTCAGACAAAAGCTTACGGGAGGGAGGTCACAATGAACTAAATCTTACCTCGGCTAAGCGGCCTAACAACTCTAAATGACAAAGCATAAATGCAGAACGATTACATATCAAATCAAGAGAGAAAACGATAGAGGATAGAGGGTACCTTCTTTCTTGACATTTTCATTGATGTTTTTTATGTAGATCGTTTGATTTGGGGGTATATCGCCGGACAGCATCGTCACCGACAACCTCGAAAGGATAGGATGATAGAGAAGAGTAGTAGTATAGCTCGAATCGCTTGGAAGGAGCCCTAGACAACGGAATGGCGCCTTTCTAAAGGCCGGTGACAAACAACAAATTGCGGAAAATTCGACTTTGGAATAAATTAGGGTTTTGTTGGGGTGCTTCTTTTCAGGGTTTGGCCCAACCCAAAAATATTAGGGCTTGTTCGAACGTTTGGCATAAACAAGGTTCATTCTTTTATATTATCGATAATTCCTTATGTTTAATAAAATAAATAATAGTGATGTGCCCCTAAATTCGGATTCTCTTATGGATTAGGGGGCTTTCAGATTCCCCAACTAGCTCGGATTGCAAATAGGTGCGGTATTCGTGTCTCTTATCTTAGGCCTTATGCACTACAAACTATAAATAAAAGGACAGAGAACTGTGAGAGATTTTTTTACCGTAAACAATCCGACGTTCAAGTTAGAAATCTTTCCCCGAGAATGAAAAGATACACGCGTGGAAGTAAACGTGATGAGAATGCAATGATATAGGGATGAGAGGAGTGTGTGGGATGTTTGAAGGAGGCTTGGGCTCCGTGGATTGCACCGCTATGGGTGGCTCACAATCGCCGCCGTGAAGTGGCGGTGGCACGAAGGAAGAGAGCTGGTTCTTTCTCCTCGAAGCCTTGAGCGCTGGGTGAGGGATCAAATGCTTGATCTTTGGTCACCATGTAGACTCTCTCAGGGAAGTTTGGAATGGATTTCAGGATCCCCATTTTCGTTGCAGGAGAGAGTATTTGTAGGCTCTTTTTAGGAGGTTTGGGGAGTTGGAACCTCTGATAAGTGGCTTGTTGGGATTCGTCGGCCGCTATGTACTAACGGTGGCCAACGGTCTCAGTTGTTGCCTTATGGAGGCAACGAGACCATTGTCGGGCGTGGCTAACGCCAGGCCTGCTGACTTTGCTCAGATTGGTTTAGCGGCTATGGGGGTGGCATGCAATGCAGCTTGTCAGCATTGACCTCATTTCTCATTGGCTAGCATTTTCTGAACCAACACCTCCCACATCGGCAATCTATAGTCGCCTCTTACAAGGGCGCTAATGGCGTTGATTGGCTATACGCCTGAGGTGCCTTGTGGGCCGTGCTTCTGGATCTCCTGAGATGTCGTTGTTGGGCTTGGGCCATTCTGCTGGTTCGACCCATGTCGTCTCAGTTGGGCCTGTTAATTCTGGCCCAGACTTGTGTTGGACCCATCACTAGCCCCCATGCCTAGGGACGGCCCATTGCTGGGGCTTGGCATGTCAAAGGTGGGTCCCGCTGTCTATCTGGGTGGGCTTTCTCGAGATGCACTGGTCTTTGTCTTTCAGGGGCGTCGTTTCTTCTCCATGCGAATATGCAGCCTTTCAGAGGTATCGCAAGGATTCGATGCTCTGTTGAGAAAGATTCGCCGTCTGGGGTTCAACTTTGCATTGATGGCTTTTCTGTTTTTCGATTGATGGCTGTCGGGTGGCACTTCTCTCTGGGAGCTCCTTGGGCCTTGGTGCGGCTATAAATTGAAGGGTTTCCAGCTTGGGTGACTCACACTCGTCCCTTTGTTGGTGAAGCAATGCAGAGTCTTTGGCTAGTTTTGCGCCCTGTGGAGTTTTGCAAAGGAATTGGATGGATCGGCGAGAGATTTGTAGTCACAGTTGAAGCCTGTCGTCACTCCTTTCTCATGGATGCTTCCTCGTTGTAACGAGGGTGGCTCGACTACTCTACAATTGTCATGTGCCTTCTCTTTAGCTAGCTAGGATTCCAAACCGTAGGGGGAGTGCGGCGAGACTGGCACACCTATTCCAGGGATTTTGTTCCCTCAAAAGCATGTCGTTGTCACCTCTTACTGCGGCTGGCCGTTCATATATGCTGCCTGGAGAAGGGGCGAGTCCTGAACTTCCACTGGGACACATGCGGGTGCGTTGCGATTTCGGTGAGATTCCTGGTGGATGCCTTTCCTTCACCTGTGGCGGACCCTGTCTCACTGGAAGTGTGGGATCAGCATCCACTCCGCCCATCCGGGAGTGGAATCGGCTCTGGGGTTGATGTCTCCAAAGGAGGTGATGTGCAGCTATGCTCCAGGCTGATCTCTCCCGAGGGTATTGTTATTCTGCGGCTTCTTGTACTTCACTTTATTTCTTATTTTTTTGTACTTTTGTTGAGGCAAGCCTCATACTCTATAAAGAACAACTTTTAATAATGAATAAAAGTGTTAGTTTTGCCCATTTATCTCTTGTGTCGTTGGATCTTCTTTTGCTGCTTTGCACGGTATGACTCAAGGGCTATAGGCCCTCTCGCCGCCATACATGCTTAATTGCTTGCTTACTCTGAGTGTCTAGTGCCTTTTGGTCACTCTCGCCAGTGCTCATCCCTCGAGTCTGTGCTTGGACCGTTAGCGGGATGGCCTGGTGGGAACCACTTGTGAGCTTACACCGTCTATATCCTGCCTTGAATGGCTAATTGATATTGACAAAGGGCGCATCAATTAGGTATCATATGCATTAAAGGCACAGGGAAATGTAGGGCTGTCGCGTCATAATTGCCTTTTTTTTTTAAAAAAGCACAATGCTTCGGGGTGTCATCGCATGGAGAGATTTTGTTGGGCAACGGAACGCTCTTCCTTAACTAAATGATGCTGTTCCCTTGGGGAAGCTTTGTGTGAGATACAAAATTTAATGCTCAAATTGGAATTTAAAATGTTAACCGGCCATTGTGAAGATGAATCCAAACCAGCCTTGTAAGGTGATAATCCAAACCGATCTTGATGAAAAATGAACCGACCTTCTCCATAAAATCCAAACCGGCCTCTTGTGTGATGAAAATCACAACCGGCCTTTTTGTGTGAAGAGAGTTAAGTATGGCCCTCCCTTCCTTAATAATCACAACCGGCCTTGCAAAGATGAAACCCAAAAAGGTTGACCGGTAAGGAGTGAGCTGCTGGCAAGAAAATGGATTAATAAGGAGCAGTTGGCCTGAAATAAACTAATGGCAATTAAAGACAAAAGCAAACTTTATTGTTCAGTTGGAATCCAATTAGGCGGCGACCAAATGGAGCAAGTAAACTAACCTAGTTACTCCCACCTACCCCTGAAAAGAAGTACCGAAGTAAGTGATTTACCCCACTTACTCCACTAAACCCCTCCTCTATATAAACCCGGCGCTGGTTGATGCGAAGGTAAACAGAAGGAAAAGAGTGAAGGGAAAAGCTTCAAGACGGTAATATTCGGCAATCAACTCTCAGGCAAGTGTACTCTGTTTTAAAGTTCATACTTTACTGTAAGTGAACACTCTATTTTTACCTTCAGAATATTTCAAGTATACTTCACCTTTTTTAAAATCCAGATCCTTAGGTATTCTTCCGTTTTCCAACGACTAGTTTTAAGAAAGACTGCAATGTCTCTCTCCGATTTAAGTTACTTGACGATTTACTGCTTAAGTGGTATACTGGTTTCTCATCTGTATTTATTCTGTTTCTGTTTAACTGGGCTTTGCATGTTTAAAATCGAAAACGGCATATGCTTGTAAACGAACTCGGCTTCCTGGATGTAAAAATGAAATCGGCACTTGTTTGTAAACGAACTCGGCTTCCTGTATGTAAAAATGAAATCGGCATTTGTTTGTAAATGAACTCGGCTTCCAGCATGAAAAACGGAACTCAGCATTTTAGGTGATGCATGATTGAACCCGGCATCTGCTTGTGAACAAACTCGGCCCTTTTTGCATGAAAATTCAAAATCAGATTTTAGGTAAGCATGATTGAAATCGGTATTTTGCTCACAAATGAACTCGGCTTCCTGCATGAAAAATGGAACTCGGCATTTTAGGTAAGCATGATTGAAATCAGCATTTTGCTCACAAATGAACTCGGCTTCTTCCATGAAAAATGGAACCCAACATTTTAGGTGATGCATGATTGAACCCGGCATCTGCTTGTGAACAAACTCGGCCCTTTCTGCATGAAAAATTTCAAATCGGCTGCATAAAAATGAACTCAGCCCTTATGCATGAAAAATTTGAAATCGGCATTACGTTGAAATTTGCTTGCATGTTAAAATCGAAATCGGCCAATTGCATGTTAAAATCGAAATCGACCCCTTTTCATGTTTAAATTGAAATCGGCCCCTTTTGTATGTTGAAATCAAAACCGGCCCTCGCATGAAAATCAAAACCGGCCCCTTTTGTATGGAAATCAAAATCGGCCCTTTTGCATCCAAAACCGGTCCCGTGCATAGAAACATGAAACCGGTATGCATATATTGAACTCTGCTCTTTGCATGTAAAACGGAACTCGGCTTTAGGTAAAGCATGAAACCGGCAATGCATGAATTTAAACTCGGCTTTTGCACACAAAAATGGAAATCGGCATTTGCATGATAAATTTAAAATCGGCTTGTGGCAAGGCCATCCGGAATAAGAACAAAGAAAATGTAAACCGACTTTATGATATGACGATCAGTTCAGACTTAAGATTTGGGAGATAAGGTTCTCCGGTATGCCTTAGAACTTTACGGTAGTAATTGAGGATAACTCTGTCCATGGAGTTATTTGTGGTCCGCCCTGTCCTCGGGACATTACGGTAAGGAGGAAAACATAGTTTCTGGCCTATCTTCAGGTGGCACACCGATCCCACGAGATAGGATACTTCTGTTCAGTTATCGGCCTTGAATTGTGTGGACTGAACACAATCTATCCTCCATTAATGCCCCCTCCGCAAGCAGAAGAATAAAAGAAGACTTTTATAACGAAACCAACTCTGTTTTATGCTCTGACATTCTGTTCGACCTTCATCCGGCTAAGTATTGATTATAGTATTGCATATGATTTTGTTCTGATTTTTCCTGCATTGATTACTTCAGTTTTCTGATCCGCTACTGTTTATTAATATTTATGCATCCGCCTGACAGCACAAATATTTTATGGCAATTGGCATATACCTTGTTGAGTTCCGGCTCACTGTTTTCTGTTTTTTCCCTACAGATGAAACTTTAGAGCTTGTGCCTGACGAGTTGGAGTGATTAGAGCTTGTCTGAAGAATTATTAAAGACTTGGAAGCTTATTTTAGAGAATATCATTGTAATGACTTGATTATGATTCATGAACTTTTATAGCTAGACATTTTTGATTATGTATTCAGAAATGAATATTTTGGAATGAATATGAATGTTTCCGCAAGATATTAGAGTAACTTCCGCTATACTTTTTATGGTTAAATGTATATGGGTTCTAGATGATATCTGTGATCCTGTGTTGTGAATGACGGATAAAAAAAAATTTATTCCGTCACACTTTGGCTATTTAAACGCCAAGGACTTCTCTAATTTGGGCATCCATTTGCTGCTATGAGGTGCGAAAACTCAGCCTACGGCTATTCCCTTTTTTCTTTCGTCGCGGTCATGCTCATGGAAAACGGGGTGCGTGACGTCGGTCTAGGACCATTGGCAAGGTCACCTTCTTCTTTGGCGTCTAACCCTTCTACCAAGGAGTCACGATAGAGAGAGTAAGGGTCGAGAGGCCATGACAAGGTGGGGCTTGCTACAACAGCAGCGAAGGGTTGCTACTTGGAACCTTCAGTCGTTGGGCCAGTGAGGCCTCTGAGAGCATCACCGAGCTTTAAGTCCAAAGGGGCATTCAATTTTTCTCGGCACTAGAGGCCCGAGGGAGTCAGTCTACCACTCCGACGTGTCCAACGGGCAGTGGAGGATATTGAGGCCCAGGTGCAGGTCACCGCTGTCAAAATCGAACAGACTCGGGCATGAGTGGCTCACTTCAAGCAAGCATGGTTGGAGGCGGAGGCAAGAATGTTGCAGTTAGCCTGCATCAATTTGCAGGCCCAGAGCTGGATTGCTGCTTTTTAGGAGGAACTCGAGTAGTGCTGGGTGCGACTCTGGCAGGAGCACGTTGTTCATGCGTGGTTGGAAGTCGAGTTGAGGTCGAGAATCCGGCCGAAAGAGTCGGCTCCCATGTTGGAAGGGAGGTTGTGACGACCCGAGCTCGGATCCCCAAACCCGATCCGAACCGTCCCTGTGAAAGTCTCAAATCATCCCAAATTTCAAAAATCACACATCATTAATTAACTCAACATCATCAAAATATCATTAATGATCTTCATAAATGCATCATAAATTAAACATCCATATTAGCAATAATAATAACTTCAATAAACGACATCGATGTCCCAAAATATCAATTCTCATAAAGATAATCTAACACAAGTCGAACAATAACTAAATCAAAAATCTTAAATCCCCATTTGGAGAATCTCGAACTTTGATATCACCTCTATCTGGTGGCTACCCAAAAGTCACGTGATCTCCTTGATCATGATATCAACCTGCTTTATCTGGAGCCAATAAAACACAAGAGTGAGCCGAATGCCTAGCAAGTAAACATAATCAACAATAGATGAGTGCAATTAAGCATCCCGGATAATAAAATAATAAATAAAATCAATAATAGCAAGTAATAGATCAACCACTGTCTGAAACTCAATAACATGTCGTGTTCACAACTCGAAGGCCACGTGAACGGCTAAGTATCAAGGAAGCAACATGGATTCTGTTGAATCTGATCGTTAGCTCAATACGATGTCACAACTGTATAAACGACAGCAATCTCTAGGGACCTTATTCTACCATAGTGGACCAAAGGCCGCGTATTTACGCCCCCGATGGTTAGGTGAGTACCACGAGGTTACCTGGTATCCATGGTATCCCTACTACCCCTACAGTCCTCCCAGAGGTTGTACTCGTTGCATGTTCATACCATCTCCGATACCCCTCGCTAATGATATCCTAGATATCATCCTCTACGATGGTCCCTAAATTATAAACATTCATCTCGACTAACTGTATGAGATAACAAAAATCTGAATATCAGCTCAATTTGAGGTCACCACTGTACGAGATAATAAGAATCTTTCTGGACCTTATTCTCCCATAATGAACCAAAGGCTGCGTATTTGCGCCCCCAACGGCTGAGTAATACAACGAAATTATCCATTGTATCCTCACTACCCCTACAGTCCTCTCAGAAGCTGCACTGGTAGTATGCTCATACCATCTCCGATACCCATCGCCAATGATATCCCGGATATCATTCTCTACGATGATCACTAGGTGATAAGCATCCCTTCTCAACATCAACGACCTCAATGCTCCGGAATGGAATCAGTATTGGAAAAGTATAAACTACTTTACGATCCCACGAACTCCCATTCGTCCAATTACCGTAAAGTCTTCGTACACTCTCTATTACTTATCCATAGAGTGCTAATAAAATATACGCACACCACTAAGATTAACGCAAAGGAACATATCTCAGGACATCCCAAAGGGAATACATGGATTAAGATATGATCAGCTCAGCTACTTTACTATTTCTATTTCGAAGCAATACCTACGACTAAGGCCAATAATATTTTTATTTTAAATTTCTATCCCCCCAATTAATTTTACAAGGTTCTAACAATTAATCGATAATATTTATTTCTGCATCAGTATCACTCCGAACATATACAACTGTAATCATCCTCTATGCTTTCTACCATATTTATTCTCATATATCCACATGTAACACATTTTAGCATACATAAATATATAACCACACATTTTTATCATACATACATA
>JAODPA010149380.1:0-15105 GCA_025585075.1 Nepenthes mirabilis
TAACAAAATGCTATTACTGTTCACATGGAGAAAATGAAAAGTAAATGGAAAATATGCATCCCCTTGATGTGAAAACTATGACTAACGGGCATTTGAAATTGTAAGATTCAGAAATGGGCTTTGGAGGACCCCAATGAGATTGACTCATCGACGATAAGGAATTCCAAATCCGCTGGAATACTGTCAAACATGCTTATGAACTATGAAAAATGCTAAAGTCTCCAAGTAAAGATGAGAACGATGAGAACATATGGGAAAATGAAACGGAAGGAAGTCCACAATGGATATATGATTAATGAAACCTCCCGTGAGGTGGGAGATGTGATGAAACCTCCCTTGAGATGGGAGATACGATATATGAGATACGGTGGACTTTCCTTCAAAGAAATGATGAAAAGAAGAATCATGAAACTAGGACCATGGACTCTTAGACGGGTAGTATTCTCTGGTTTGACACGTCCATCATGGTATAAACCCAAAGAATACTTGGGCCACGTATTCCGGCTGCTTGTGTGTAAGCAGGTGGTGTCCGTGTCACGCCTTAGGATACTATTGTGGAAGAACGAGGACTGCCCTGGTACCCCGGGGGAATGGGGCGATACGATATGGCACGATATGATGTGCACGACCCAACGGAGGGTCGTTAAAGATAATCCCTCACGGCCTTAGATCATGAGGAGTATCATGATCCTTTCCTCGTTCTCTCGCATCGTTTGCTAGTACGACCTACTAGCCCTGGTCCGCAAAGATCAAGGTAAAATGAGAAAGCATGATTCAAACGATAAGTGAATATTTCAAGACATGGTAAACGACAAATCGATACTCCTAAATGTTCCTTCCCTCTCATGTCTCATGATATTTCAAATACATGTTGCCCCTTGTCATGATTACAGTTTGACAGTGACGTATGATTATACTTGCTGAGCGAAAAGCTCACTCTTGCTATCTGTTGTTTTTCCTCCAGATGAAGGCATTTAGTTAGAACAAGGAAAGGCTTGCTTGGCAGGATTAGACAGACAAGTGCAGCAAGGATTTGAATATCGAATTTGTTATGAACAGCCACTCGAGATTAGGTATGGTATGGTTCTTGGTTATTTTTATGGTTTTATGATGCTTCCGCAGTTTATGGTATTAGAGTATGCTTCCGCACTTTGTTTTGATGTTTCACGATTGAGGTTATTAGATGGCATCTCTCTAGGTCTAATACAGTACGACCAGAATACTGTATTGAAGCCATTAATAAAATGGCAAAATTGTGGGATCCTGTGAACAGTATGCTTAGCCTATCTAAAAGTTGTAAATCGGTCTTTTGTCCAATTATAGAGAAAACTCTGGACACTAATAAAGTTTTATTGACGAAGGGTTATCAAAGGAAAATAACCTGGTTCGTCATACGGAAGCATAACAATAACCATAATAATAACATGCTACAATATTTATTATATATCAATACATTATTATAACAACACTCTATGTCTCCCCAGAAGCAGCAATTCTCCTTACGCGATTCCTCTCCTTACTCTAACTAATCGGGTATCAGCTCGTGGCTCATATCTGGAAGGAAGTAGAGGTAAGAGTGAGCTAATAGCTCAACAAGTATATCATAACAAGGCAATAAATAATAAGGTAGAAGAAAGACATATGAACATGAATAAGATGCATAAACAGAACTTGATTAGATACACTTAGGGTGCAATTTACTTCTTTCTTTTATTAAATTAAATAGAATTATTCATTTTTGCAGACTCGAGCTAGTAGACCCTACTAGCCAAAGGAGCGAATAATTGGGGATAGATTGTATTCACTCCACACAATCCAAGGTCAAAAAAAAATAGAAGTATCCCTTCTCACAAAATCATAACAAAATTACCTCCTGAAGGTAGGTCAGATACAGAATTTCTACCCCCTAGGTTAACGCCTTGATGAGAGGAGGACCACATATCACTCCACGGACGGAGTTATCCCCAATTACCACCGAAACATATTAAGGAAAGTCCATACTATCACCCACTACAATCTGCGACTAGGACAAATCCTTGAGTCTCCATTGTCAAACTAATGACATGCCTGGGGACATTACCCGTTAGAATATAAATCCGAATCCTAATTTCTTGGTTACTTATTCTTCTGAGGGAGGTTCTTTTAGATTCTATTTACAGATATCTCCACCTAGGATATTAGATCAGATTCCTTTCATAGATATCTCTACCTGGGATATCAGATCAGATTCCTTTCATAGATATCTCCACCTAGGAGATCAGATGAGATTCTCCTCCAGCTATTTATATACTTATTGTCTTACTTGCGGATTTCAATCTTTTTATACTTTAACTTTCATATAGATATCATATGTATAGAGAAGATTTAGAATTCTTACGAGAAGAAAGAGATTAGCTTGAGAGGCTTCCGAATTACGGATTCTTTTATAATTGAGCATGCCGAAGCTTTTAGATTGAACAATTGAACTTACACAAATATGTATCACTTATTCAGCATTTAAACATGGAAGAATTACACAAAATACTATTTGAAGTTCTCGGGTGAACAGTATCCATGAACAATGCACGTGAACAATGCACATATGCACAAATCGATTAATTCTCAGAATTTTGAATATCCAACAGTTAATTTATCAAACCTAGGGCATGGGTAATTATAATCCCAAGTGAATTTATACATTTAACTCTAAATCGAAGCTCAAACGGTGTTCGGGCACAGGTTAAGGGCTTCATGAATGAAATTCCACTAAATCCCACAAATTCGGATACCCAATCGGTGAATTCACTAACCTAAATCATGCACAATCATATTCTAGTCCCAAACAAATCAAAATCCCCAAAAAATCGGAGGCTGGAATCCACCCAATTGCGGATGAACAGTACACACGCATGGGTGAAGGGTTTTAGATGTGCAAATGGTACGAAAACAACAAATCGGACAATGAATTTCACACATATACATAATTAGATTATGGGCATCACAATTATATATATGGGATCGGGTATCGGGCAAAAAATACCTGAAGGGGGTCGAACAAAAATCAAAGAAACGAAAAAAAAATGGTATAGATGTACTTGCCACGATGTGCTCTACAATTTCTCCAACTAACTTGAAGCCGGATTCGGACTCCGCAGCCTCGATTCCCTCCTTTCTCTCTCTTGTTCGGCGCTCTCTCTCTCTCTCCAAGGGTTTCAGTTCGTGAAAAAATGTTAAAATATGAAGCAAGTCGCGTATTTAAAGTCTCCAGGCGCTCAAGCGCCAGACAAGCATTCAATGAGCACAGGCTCGCTGCACAGGGTCACGCTCGAGCATGCAGAGAGCTCACAACAAGCACTGCTACTCTTGATTTTGTGCTCGCTATGGCCTCCAGCCCACGGAGGGCGCGGGTCAAGCCTCCAACAAGCCAGCTTTATGTTTCACCATCCGGAACCTATTTTGACTCTTCCAACCAATATTTAGATACTAATTTTGATTATGTAACCTTAATAGACCATGATTATCATAATTTAAAACTCAAAATCTTATTTACGGGTTAACATTCTGCAATTACAACTTCTCTTCTCGATTTTGCCAATTCCAGATTTTTAATCTTTTTAATCCAATTCCTCCGGTACCTTTTGACCACAATCCACCCATTTTAACTTAATTACCTCCCAATTTTAGAAATCTAAAATCTCACCACCTATATTAACCATATCTTAAAAATCGATACCTTATAGGGTCCAACTTCTTCTTTCTACTTCCGAACTCAATTTTCCACTTTCTAAGCCAAATCCTTAATTATTATTAATTCAATTACACCTTAATTATCGTATTTTGGAACTCGGGTCGTCACAAAAATTTCCAATTTTCTTTTTAGGGTTTCACACAAAGCTTCTTGACTTAAATCGGACACCAAACATATGCTTATTTATGAAATCAAAGTTATATATCATAATACATATACAAAATCATGCAATTAAACCAAAAATTCCCAAATTTTCGAGTTAGGGTTTGCCACAAAACATCTGGACACAAAATGAATGCAAAACGTGAGCAAAAACATAAAATCGAAGCCATACTTCATAATAATCACATGTATACACAAAATCTAATCAAGAAGTTTTGAGAAACAAGTTTTATTTACGTTAAACATGGGGCAAGATGATTTTAGAGTATGAATACCATTTTAGAGATAATAAAAAGCGGTAAAAACGAAAAATAACGTCTAAAATACACTTGCTTTCACCCAATTTACCATTTTCCTCACTTGGATTGGATGAAAATTGGTGAAGAATCCTTTCTCTTCTCTTTTCTTTCCCTTCCTCCTTCGTCTGCTGTCGCTCGAGCCCCCTAATCCCTTACTTTCTCCTTTTATAACAAAAATGAAATCAGTCGTTGGGAAGAAAATCGCACCTGCGCTCGAGCGCATGACAGGCGCACGGTGAGTGCCGGCTCACTGCAAGGGCCTCACTTGAGCTCCTCAAACGAGCAGCAAGTGGGGTCTTACTAGTTTTTGGCGCTTACTGCAACGCTCGAGCGCACAGCAGACCCTGCAGTGCTGGGCAGTATATCAGTATGCAGTAGCCCAGTTTCCTCTCTTTTCACTTCTGAAACTTATTCTCCTATATATATTTAGCCTCATCTTGATTATTATTAATTTAATTATTTTTAAATTATCATATTTAGGGATTAGGATCTCACGACTCTTTCCCACTTACAAAAATTTCTTCCTTAAAATTTAATGAACCTTGAATTTTATAAATCAAAGGAACCCTTCTAACATTCCCAAGTTACTTCTTCAATTAAACGATTATCCTAGGAAACTTGAAGTATTCAAATCACCTTGATCTTTAGTACTTGATCCGTTCTATAAATATCTAGATTCACCAAATTCGAAGGCAAAACCCAAATTTATTAACTACTTTTCTAACTAGTTCAAAATTTCAAAACGATCAACGATTCTTGCTTCAATTTACGCTCATCATCAAAAGTCATTATTCCTTCTGAGTGTCAAATAGAACCTTAAAATATATGGGTTCACCATAATTCCATTACGCAACTCTAATTAATTTCCTAACCATGGACCTTCCAATTGTAATTCATCATCCAATCCAATTTTACTTGACACCCACAATTCTCCAATCAAGTAGGCTAAGATTTTGGTAAATACCTCAAATTGTAATCAGACCCCAAATCAGAATGCTCTATATCCTCATTGATTCATTGGTACATCTTCCTACCGACATCTTCCTAAAATACAAAATCCATATTGACAAAAATGGCCGGTTTAGCAGAAATTTAATAAATTCTTACATGTCCTCGAAATACATGGCCATTCACTCCTAGCCTCATCAACTACATCCTTAGATTTTCTAACAATTTATATCGATTGGCTTATATAGGGAACCTAGGTTATTCAGCAGTTATAATGAAAGTCCCAAGATATCGATACTATGAGGGCAAAGCCCAAAATTCCTCAACCTACTGCCAGATTAGAAACTATTATCATAACAATCTCCCAAGGATTTGCTCTAGCTTTAGGTTATTACCCAAATCTTAAAACCTGAATGCTAGCAATCTCAAGATCTCACTGGCATCCGATGAGTCTACTGATTAGCTCCAGACATGTCCTCTATAATTCACAATGAGAGAATTGTTCTAAGTATCCTGAAATACAACCATAAGGGTTTCTTATTTCAAAATTTCAGGATTCCAATATTTTGATTATGATTATGTCTCCTAATTTAGGTATACAACATCCAAGTACCCTAATATGGGCCTACTCGTGATGCATCTTGACATTTCCTACGAAATACCTAAGGCATGTCAAGTCTATAGAGCCTTAATATCCATTGCCAATACCGAAGTCCATCTACATAATCCTTAGACAAGCCTATCCACTTACAAATTCCAAGTCAACTTCCGTCACAACATAACCATTCTGACCCTTAATCTATTAGACAAAGCTATCTCCCAAGATAATACCCTCAAATTCTCAAACAGAGACTTCCAATTGCTAATTTTTACCAATGGAAGAGTAACTCTAACTAAGGATTCATCTCCCACATACCCTAGGGGCATCTATCCACAAATCCTCAAAGTAAAGACCTTATCATAAAATCTCAATTACCGGTGAAGCAATTTCAAATCATGGACTCCTCCTCCACTTTGCTCGTGGGTAGTTACCTATTAATACAGAAATAATAAAATTCTAATATTTCTCAAGGGCATTACCATCTGTGCTAACTTACCTGGCCCATTAGTTAATCCTACTTTTCGGAGGCCCCAAGGCCTTCTCAATGGCATCTAGTCGATGCTTCTTCAATTCTATGCAAATCCTTAGAGACTAATGTCAATTTCAATCCGTCTCCAAATTGTCCATTAAAATAAGTCGGCTTAGTCTTTTCCTCCATATATATATATATATATCCTCGAAAATTTCATAGCTGGATCCTCGAGCGGCCACCTACCGACTTCAAAAGGGATAGTGCCATTTTCTAATAAGACTCAACACCTATTCTTGATTTGAACTACTTTGCCTCTTACTCAAAATTCACAACCTAATTATAGGGTATTATATCCCCTCGATATAATTTACGCCAACATCCTCGAGTATCATTTCAATTCCGAAAGGATTTGCTTCACCCACAAATTGATTCTAAATTATCAGTTTCACTTAATCGCCATACCGACCAAGTAAATCAAATATTCCTTTTTTCCAATCGAATACTCATCTAATTGCTTGTCACAATCCCTAAAATCTACAAAGCATATAGAATCCTCAGGGTGAACGTGACATCACACGCAATTAGGAAACAAGAGAATACATAAATCCCTATTTAAATAAAACAGAAATAAAAATTTCATAAATAAAACATACCTCCACCCACTTCTGGGGGTGCCTTAGCATCTTAAACTGTCGTTGCAATTGCTTTAGCCAAGTTAGTAGGTTTCTTTGCTCCTAGTCTCTTCGGTAGGGGGCAATTCTTGATCAAGTGGCCCTACTAACCACAATTAAAACAAGCCCCTATTGCTTTAAAACAAGTCATCCCTGGATGTCTCTTTCCACAATGATTACAATACACCACTGACGTTTGGGAATCTGACCCCGATTGCATTCCGATTCTACCTTTCCCTTTACCAGACACTTTCATCTTCTTAGTAGATTTTGGGTATCTCAAACCGAACTCCTTACTGAGATTCACTTGACTAACCACCCTGTTACCCAAAGATTTCTGAGCTCCAAGTTCTTTATCAAGTATTAGAGCCCTATTTAGAACCCCAGCATAAGTTTGAAACTTCTGAGTCACTAATTGACTCTTAATCTCATCGTTTAACCATTGCTGGAACTTTTTGGCTAACCTCAATTCATGTCCCCCAACAAAAGGCACATAGTGAGATAATTTAACAAACCTCACACCATACTTTGCTACGATGCGGCTTCCTTACCTAAGCTGCATAAAAGCTTCTTCCTTCCAATCTTGGAGGCTAGAAGGAATATATCTTTCCTAGAAAGCCTCCTCAAATGTATCCGAATAAATTTTCTCGTCGAGCAAACCCAACGCCCTTTTCTTCATCAACCACCAATCATCGGCTTCTCCTTCTAATTTATAAGTCATAAAGGCAACCCTTTCACGATCAAAATATTGAATGACTGTAAATAGTTTTTTAATTTTTGAATCCAAATCTCCAGCCTTACCGAATCCAGTTTCCCCAAAACATGAAGCACCTTCTTTGCCGTAAACCTCTCATATGCCGTTGGGATCAGCTCTAGTGTAGGAACTGGAGCCATATGATGTTGCTCCATCGATTCTAACACACTTGTCATTCATCCCAATAGATTTAGGTAGTCAGCCTCCCGATCCTTGGGAGTACTAGCATCTTTACTAGTAGTCTTTCTTCCTTCTTATTCACTAGCCATATTATATCCTATAACCAAAAGTAATCACAACATTAATAAGCCTCAAGAAATCAGGATAAGGGGAGGGCTAAAATTAATCAAGGCATTCCAATAGAAATCATAAGATTAGCCCTCAAGCATTTTATTTAATCATATCTATCCCTATCTTACCTTAGCCTTAGAACAGATTAACCTGAACCTAGAACCCAAATTGATTAGTCTAAGTCTAAGATCAATATCAATCAACTTAATCACTAAGCCCTAGCACAAGTAAATTCCAACTTATACAAACTAGAACACCTAGGGTTTCCCATCCTAACTTACCCATTCTAACCCTTTGTTTACTTATTCGATCAGCCCTAGTCGATCCTAAACTTTCGCATATGATTCAAATCAATCCTAAAATATCTCCTTTCTCTGATACCATTTGTGACGAAATAGATCCTATCCTTTAAGACCTTTTGTTAATGACATGTACACAGTAATGACCCATTAGTTTAAACATAATAATCTGCATAAATTTTGGTAGAGTTTCCTTTATAATTGGATGAAAAATCAAAAATACAATATGTATAAAATAAACCTGTACAAGCACACAACTATTTAAATATCACAATTTATCATACAACACATACACAGGACCCCATTTGCCATATCATGCATGGCTCCAACACAATATTCCTAAACTACCATATTGGATCTAAGAGAGATGACATTTATGACCAAAATAAAATCTAAATAGCAAAAGCAATGTGGAAGTGCTTATAACCATAAATCAACCTACAAAAGCAAAAATCAATATGTTCATCATAACACCAATGTTACTACATCATCAAAATATACAATGTTTATTGAAAACTAATCATATACATCCACAATTCTTCAAGGCTCCAAATTCTTCAAAGATCTTCAAGCCCAACAAGCATTCTTCCTTCTAGCTAGATTCTATCTTCAATCCTTAATGGACTTCAGCATATCTAGAGGGAAAAAATAGAAAGGTGGGCCAAAATCTAACAGTGTACCATAAAAACATGCAAGTGTAATGCTTTTGTGCAAAACATACGTACGGATAAACAAAATATGGAATTATCCAAAGAACAAAGGCATACAAGGAAACAGGAGAAAGCATAAATCAATATAATATGTTTCAAAAATCATAAATCAGTATAACAGGTATCAGAAATCAGAAACTGGAATCAATCTCTATGGATTCTAGAAATCTAACTTTTTTATCCGAAGGACCAAACTAGTAAACCCTATTAGCTAAGAGGGCGAATAATCGAGAATAAATTGTGTTACGTATACAATCAGAGGCCAGAAACAAAACAGGAGTATCCCTTCTAGTGGGATCAGTACAGGATTACCTCCCGAAGGCAGATCAGACACAGAAATTGTACCCTCTAAGCTAACACCCTGAGGAAGGGTGGACCACGTATAACTCCATGGACGGAGTTATCATCGATTACCACCGTAATGTTCCAAGGCATGTTGGAAAACCTTACCTGACCGTATATTAGTCCTAGGTCCTAATTAACAGATTTACAAATGTCTTTCTTCTTATTTCTTAACTTTTAACTCATTGTGCTTTAGAAAACCGGTCAGATCTATACAAATAACCTTTTAGATAGCTTCAAAAGTTTGCAGTAATTCAAGAGCACAGTTTCATGTAAATTTTTTATATAACAATCAAAGCATAAGCAATAATCTTTCACAAATAAACATTCACATATCAAGATTTAAGGATTTTAAACACCAAAATCCCCAATTTTCATTTAAGGGTTTCACACAAAACTTCTAGACTTAAATCGGACACCAAACACATGCTTATTCATAAAATCAAAGTCATATATCACAATATATATACAAAATCATGCAATTAAACTAAAAATCTCCAAATTTTTGAATTAGGGTTTTCCACAAAACATCCGGATACAAAGTGAACATAAAACGTGAGCCAAAACATAAAATTGAAACCACACTTCATAATAATCACATGTATACACAAAATCTAACCAAGAAGATATGAGAAACATGCTTTATTTACATTAAATATGGAGCAAGATGATTTTAGAGTATAAATACCATTTTAGAGATAATAAAAAGCGGTAAAAATAAAAAATAACGTCCAAAGCACACTTGCATTTACCCAATTTACCATTTTTCTCACTTTAATCGAATGAAAATTGGTGAAGAATCCTTTCTCTTCTTTATTCCTACCCTTCTTCCTTCGTGCTACCATCGTTCGAGGCCCCCAATCCCTTCCCTTCTCCTTTTATAACAAAAACGAAATCAGTTGCTGGGGAAAAAATCGCGCCTATGCTCGAGCATGTGGCAAGCGCACGGCGAGCACCGACTCACTGTAGGGCCTCACTCGAGTGCCTCAAGCAAGCAGCGAGCGGGGCCTTACTAGTTTTTGGTGCCGCCTGCTGCGCTCGAGCGTGCAGCAAGCTCCGTGCTACTAGGCAGCATATCAATATACAGTAGCTTGGTTTCCTCTCTTTTTACTTCCAAACCTCATTCTCCCATATATATTTAGCTTCATCTTGTATATTTAGCTTCCAAAATTATCATGTTTAGTGATTGGGATCTCACAAAACTCGTGGGGTTAGTGCCTAAGGCACACCTGATCGGTGCACGAGCGCTCAATTGGCAAAGCATTTGCACTCAATGCATGCCCAAACCATGCTCAAGTGCAGCGAACCCATGGCCCAACGCCTGATGCGTGCCTGATTTGACCCTCGACCACACTACTGTATAAATATAGCACTTGAGCCAACTTGTGTCATTTGTTCAGGGTTTCTTGAGTCTAGAGGGAGAAGCAGCCAAGAAGAAAAGAAAGAGGAAGAGAGGGGAGGCCAAGAAACTCAAATTTCAATTCATTCTAGTGAGATTTTGAATAAATCGAAGTGCAGGTAAGAGCATTCTAAGTTCATCTTTTTATATTGTTGTGGTTCTTTGTGAAATCTCTTGGGCATTCTCGTTCTAATGCTCATCTAAGTTATAATTTCAAAATTACTATATTTGTATTGAGCATGTATGTGAGTTTTCCATGATATTTTAGCAGGATTTTATAAAAACTCATGCCTAAATTTAAGTATAGTGTATGTGTATTCTAAATACAATAAATCATCTTCATACATGATTTGAATTTCTAGTTTACTATTCCTACATGTTTAATTTCGTGGATAACACTTTTACATGTTTAGAAAATGCTCGTATATGTTCTAGAAACTCACATAGTGTTCTGAAAATTCATATAAATTACTCTGTATGTATGTTCTTAAGTTGAAATTCTACATGTTGCTGATTTTATTGTCATATTGTTGAACTTTGATCCTTTCATGCCTTAAATTCATACATAAGGTTTCACACGCTTGAAAATATCAAATATATGGGTTATATAAGCTAAATAATATACATAATTAAACCTATATGTTCTAAATTTTTTTAAAAAATTCTGCACAAATACTAAATTGTGCACGCCTGATAAATTTTATTCATTAATTGGTTAATTTAACATTTCATACTTTATAATTAATCATTGCCAAGTTTTATAGAATGTTATGAATGAGATTAAAGAATGATTAAAGGAAAATTCTACAACTAAGTTAAGAAATATGATCATTTTTTCTAAGAGTGAAAAAATTATAAATTAAGAAGAAAAGTATGGAGTTTTTCTAAGAAATTATATTAGACCATAGTTATAATTTAGTGGGTAGTATATTATGGCGTGCCTTACTATATTATAGTAGTATATTAATATTCGAGCCTATATAACCACGGGTTAAGAAGCAACGTCTGGCCCCGTTTATATGGTTATATGTAAACAGCCCACCTTTGGGTCTTAAATAGAAACGTATTGCCTTTGGTTATGTGGGAGCATACACAACTCGAGTTTTGATTGTTTGCTCCTTTATGACAAAATGGGTCATAATCAACTAATAATCTCCATCGATGATCATACTTAACAAATAAAACTAATACACTATTAATTTAATGTAATAAATTTTAAAGAAAATTGGGCAGAATCTTCCCTAAATATGAACAAAAATCATAAATACAATCTGTAAAATAAAACCTGTACAATGCATATAAACCACCAGACCTCAAATTTACAACCATAGCACATACACATAATCAATCAAAATGCCATTCATCTATGGCTCTAATATAGTATCCCAACTATTATATTGGATTGAATGAGAGATGCCATCTAGAAACTTATACAAAATCTAACATTATACCTGCAGAAGCATTCTATATCAATGAATAAACTGCGGAAGCGTAACAATGATCCATAATAATTAAACAATAAACCATATCATAATTTAATACATAACATAAAACTAAATCAACTATTTACATAACATTATGTCCATCACATTCTAGATACTAAGTCCTTGATGATCAGCAATCTCCTTCATAAAATCCTTCTCCTTGCTCTATCTAATTGGGCGACAGCTCGTAGGTCTCATCTGGAAGGAAAAAAAATAAGAGTGAGCCAACAATTCAATAAATACATCATATAGAAGGTAGTAAATAGTATAAGAAAAGTTAAGTAGAAGAAGAATATATGAGTATAAAGGAGATGCATGAACATGAATTTGGTCAATTATGGTTGGGATACAATTTACTTCTTTCTTTGGGATGTAATTGCTACATAATTATTCATCTTTGTGAACCTGGGCTAGTAGACCCTATTAGCCAAGGGAGCAAATAATTGAGGATTGATTGTATTCGCTCTATACAATCCAAGGCCAAAGGTTCCTCCAAAATTTACATCCCGAGAACAGGATGGTTCTCTTATTCTTATTTCCCCAAAATTTTCATCCCGAGGATAGGATGATCAAAGCTCTTATCCTCGATTACCACTGTAACATCCTAAGGTGTGATGGACCATATTTTTTGCTAAAAATCCCATAGAGTTCCTTCTGTAATATAACCGTCGAGCTTATACAAAACTTGTACAATCACTTGTACAACACATAATTCATCCAACAATCTCAACAACCAACAACATACAACATCAACACAAAACTACACAGGATCCAAGTTGCCACTACTTAGCTGTGGCTCCAACATCATCTACACATAATATCGGCCAAAGAGAGATGTCACTAGGTATCTGTAACAAACCAAAATATCCTACAGAAGCATAAATAATTCAAACGATAGTGAAAATTAAACTATCTAATCATTAGTCATTTGTACAATATACATTAATAAACCTAACTAAAGTATGAAAGTATACTTCTAATTACAATCTATAAGATATAAGTCTTCTGATCTGGTCTTCCGAATCTCGAGCCTAGTCCACTTCCAATCTCTATGCTATGCCATCTGGTTTAATGGACTTCTACTAAATTGGAGACAATGAAAAATAAGGGTGAGCTAAAAAGCCCAACAAGTGTACCATAACTAGGATGATAAGCAATATGAACAAATAGAGTAGAAGCATAAGCGAAGTAGAGCAAGAAGGAGACATAATCATATTATGGATGCATAAATATAAAATATGATTGAATGTGCTTTAGAATGCAATTGGTTAATCATATTTGTCCTTCTTTTCTTTGAAATGTGAATTATGCATTATTACTCATCTTTATGGACCAGGATTAGTAGGCCTTACTAACAAAAGGTGCGGGAGGATGAGAAAAGGATTATGACATCCCACATGATCTAAGGTCACACGACATAATCAATATCCAATATCGATTGCCAACATAGGCATCGATTGGCCAACATAGGCCGAGCACCACATGGCATGGCACACACTGCCCTTACCTCTCGCGATCCAGAGGCAGTCCTCGTCCTTCCACAGTAATATCCTAAGGTTTGACAAGAGCATCACCTACTTTAGTAAGCAGCCAGGATACATGGCCAAGGTAATCCTTAAGTCTCCATTGTGATACTCATGTCATGCCCAAGAATATCACCCATTGTAATATAGTCCATGGTCTTAATTTCATTATTTATATTGATTTGAGGGAAAGTCCACCACATCCAATTCAATTCATATTATCTCCATTCAAAAGAATCAATCATTCACATATCACATCTCACATTGTGGACTTCCCTCCGATCTCACATACGATTATTATCTTCCATTCAGATAGTTCATTCACAATATCTCCAACCGAGAGATCGATTCAATCACATATTCAATTATGTGTTTTCCCCTCCGCATGCTTTATACAATCTTAATCTTTCATTCAGAATGAAATCTTTTTACGATTCAATTTACATATACGAATATCGTAAACGTAGGAGATTCTTATTACCAAGAGCCCAATTTGGCTTTAGGGCTTTCGGTTAATAATTATCTTCACAATTAGTTATCGAATGCATTTTTTGGGATAAGTAATTAAACATATGTGATTATATATGCAACTTAATTAATAATTAAGCATGCAAAAATTATGCAAAATTCATCAAAGGCTCGGTGAACAGTGTACGTGAATAGTGTATGAACATGTATATCGGTTAATTCACAAAATTTCGGACATCCAATGGGTAATCTAATGAATCCAACACATGGGTAAACATATTCTCAAGTCAATTTTTGCATCAATTTCAAATTTCGAACTCAAACGAGGTCCAGGCGTGGGTTTAGGGTATCGCGAACGAAAATTCACAATAAACTTCCAAATCAGGAATCTAATCAGTAAACTAACTTATATGGGATATGGGTAACGATATTCTAATCTCAATTTACGTAGAATCCCCAAAAATTGGAGGTCGAAACTACCCGGACAGGGGTGAACAATGTGCATGGCAGTTAGGGTTTTCGGGTTGCGAAAATCGGACGAAAACTAAGTAATTGGATATGGGATTCACATATATGTATAATTAGGCTATGGGTAATACATATATGGGTTGGGTATCAGGACAATAATACCTAAAGCGGATCGAATAAAAATTAACAAGAATGGAAGAAAAGGATATGGATACACTTACCTCGACCCGATCTACCATTTTTTCAATTAGCTCGAGCTTAGAATCGAACCCGAAGGCCTCCATTTCTCCTCTTCGCGCAGTCTCTCTCTCCGCAACGGCCCACGCGCACAGCTGCCTCACCCGCAGCCACCGCCCCCTTGCCCGCGTGCTGCTGTCACTTGACAGCCATCGCCGACCATTGCCGGCCACCGCCCACCACTGGCCATGCCCACCACCGCGCCACTGTTGTGGAAAAACCCTAACCCTCACACCCTCTCTCTCTCCTT
>JAODPA010149391.1:0-15105 GCA_025585075.1 Nepenthes mirabilis
AGATAAAAAAATATATATTAAAAAATACCTCAGTTAGATGAAAAGCCTCCCAAAAATACCAAATCTTGGGCGAATTGTTCTTTTTCCCGGCTTTTCAAAGCATCGATCGATGAAGATAAACCGAAGAACTTCGAAATATCAGATGATCAATGGTGATATGGAGGACGAATATGCAGCATAGTTTGAAGAACGCAAGAAGGATATTACCTCGGCCGACAAACAGTGGAACACGACAGCGATGAACAATACTGAGGCAACAGTTACCGATTCCAACACGCAGAAAAACAAAAGCCATTACAAGATTAATGTCTTATTCAAAACCCTAATCGGTTATCTCAAGATAATACGAGAGATCGAAGACGAGATCCGAAAGAGAAGGCCGAGTCACCGAAGATGAAGATCACTGTAGCGGGAATGGAAGTTTCCTTGTAAGGCTAAATTCACAACTACAATGCTGACTAATCTTTACTCTCCATCACTTATAAAAATAAGGTTGTGGCTATTGTACAGTGTGGCGAATTGCCCATCTCCCTCCACACAGCCCCGCTCCCCGGGTGGCTTCTCAGACTGTGTACGCCTGTTGGATCGTTTCGATGTCGAGGCCCTTCAGTCTCACGACCGACTCCACATGCCCTTTTAGCGTGTGCAGTTCTCTCAACCTGAAAGAGCACGACCGGAGTAAGTTAAAAAACCATTCTCCATATCGTTGAATTACCATATTACTTCATATGAAAAAGACAGTATCTACATCTGTAAGTGTAAACCTGCACAAAAATCCGAATTGCAACCATTTCAGAGCACAATTTGTCCTCCTCTCGAGGAACAATAATCGGTCTTCTCCCTTTTTCCTTTAGGCAGTTTTCGGGTTTGGTTATATCCCCCCCCAGACATTAAGCTCCCTTATTCTCCCAACAGCTAAGATCAATCCTTAAGCATCAAAGGCTGAAAATTAAAGCAAGGTATTGAAATATTGATTCAATCTCTACCCTCTATCGCTTGCGTAAGCTTGCTACGAGTAACAATGGCTCTTCAAACGGCACAAAAGCCATGGTGGTTATGAACTTGCACAACAAGCCGGGTTGGCTTTTTCTGATGGGGGAATAAGAACGTAGTTTCTATTATATCTTTGTTTAGGGTAAAAGTACTAATGCCATTACGAGCTATTTTCTTTTTTCTAGATTCTGTTCTCAACTTTTGTTTTATGCCTGTTGCATTCCATGCTAAGAAATTAGGTTTCTTCGGTTTCAACCTGCACTCTTTTAGGGCTGTTTAACGTGGTATGTGCATTACCATAAGACTCAAAATGAACCGATCAATGTGTCCTAATTTCTTAGCTTAGAATAGGATTGATACTAAAATGATAGTTGAGAATAGAATTGAAAAAATATGAAAAGTTTATAATATTTTTGTTATATCCCGAATATTATTGCAATTTTATTATTTCAGTGGAGCTTAAAATATCTAGGAAATGATCAAATCTCATAACAATATTTTTAGATTTTTGGCCGATGTTATTGAAAAAAATATATATTTTTATTTTTCAGTTATTTTCATATTCTGGGTCATCATCTAATTATTTCCTGGTAATAACGGCCCTAATTTTTAAGTTTCAGAAGTTTTGAGGAATGATAGCATGAGTGATTGTTGCCAAATTGTCTCTCTCTTTTCCCCCTTGCTTTTTCTTCCACTCCCCTCTAGTCTATCTCTTCTCCCTCCTTCCCGCTCATCTCCGTTCCTTCTTCTTCATCCCGTCCCTCTTCCTACGGGTAAGAATCGGTGTTGGTGCCACCGTATAAGCAAAACCAAAAAATAGCCCCACTACCAATACCAGTCTTGTAAGATATCAATCTGAGGCGGTATTGGTTATTTGGTACCAATCAAAGCAGTGGTATCGCCAATAAAATGATATTTTTTTCCTTCCAAAATTGACAAAAAACACAAGAAGTTATGAAAAGTACAAGTCAAAACATTAAACTGCTATCGAGACAAATTGAAAGTAGGAAGACACCTTGGTCGAAGGTAACTGTAAATGAGGTGGTGACTAAGGTTTCAACTTCAAAAGAACCGTCTATTATCATAGCAATAGCATTTTGATGTATTTTTTTAATAATCAAAACAGCGTCATTTTGATCCTTTCATTAAAAATAAATGATCGTAGTACCATCGGAACCACCAGTAATACCACTACCGTAAAGGTATAGTCTTTTGTCAAAAAATGGCACCAAAATAGGTCCAGGAAACCATCGGTCACCTACCAACCATGATAGTACCTGTGCCGATACTCCCACAGGTACTACCGGTATTTTTGACACCGCTACCTCTTCCTCTCCCTAATTGTCTCCCCTTCTTCTTCTTCCCCTCAGCTATCGCCGAGCTCTTATCTCTCCTCCCCCTATCATCTTTGCTGCTTCTTCTCCTTCACACTCTTCTCTCTTCCTCCCTTTGTTTCTCAGCATCACTAGCTTTATCCATGTAGGAATCACATGATCCACATAATCCGCAATGAAAACAACAAATTTACATCTCTCCAAAAACAGAGTTCAGTTAACAAGATAGAGCCGAATGTTTACCTTGCGATTTCAGCTCTCCTTTTTGCTTCCTCAGCCATTTGGTTCAGCTCGTTAGTCCGTTCGCTGAACATCTTGGTATCCGGTGGCTGCAACCCGTGAAGGGTTCTTTGTGCGTGGGCCCATTTGAGTTCTCGTTCTTCCTTTCCAAAATCCTTCTTCCTAGTGAAGGCAGTCTGCAGCAACGGTGAAAAGAAATATTAACTCGGAATACAAATTCATAAGCAAAATAACCGATTTGCATTGAAAAGAACACGATGAAATTTCATACCCTTTGCTCGAAAACGAGATCCCAAGCCCTTCCACTCAAAGCATACCGAATGAAGAATTTAATGAAATCGAGCGGGATATAGAAAATGAGATTATAAAGCCAAATGACACCAGCCCAACCCCAACCAATCCCTTCGACTGCGGCAAAACTCCAGTTTGCATAGACCGCAATAAGCGTAGCAATCTGCAAATGATGAAAAATCATTCAGATTCTTCGTTATTAGTCAAAAAAAAATTAAGTCCTAATCAATCAGGGAAAAGCGTGAAACAAAATCTCGGCCAATATGTTATACTATTGGAGGTCCTGATGCCGATAAAATATCCGATATGGCCAATATTTTTTGCATTGATTCGCTCCTAGCAGCCAAAATCCACATATTTTGTAAAGTCGTACAGCATACATAGATAAATATTCAGGACCTAATTAATAAAGCTTAACCTTAATAAAATTAACTAGAACTTTTTAAATATACAAATATATAACAAAACATGATCAAATTTTAATATATAATACACTTTCAACCTAATCATGAGAAAAAAAATTGTGCGTTCACAACATTCAATATCAATATATATTACCTGATATGATTCTTAACGATATTAATACTGATTTTTCAATCCGTGGAGAGAGACAGATTATCCTGCTGTCTACTTCTAGGAAATATTCAAAACAGAGAACTTACAATAATACAAAGCCACATTCTCCGAAAATTATTGAACAAAACATCTATTAGGAGAAAGATTTATCCGCAAGGTGAGAGTGAGATTGTGTTTACCAGCTGAGCAACCACAAAAGCTACAACAAGAAAGACACCGGGGCGTTCGACATAAGACCAACTTCGAGATCGGGTAACAAATATGAGAGCCTGACTGACCGTGCTGACTTGAAGGTATATTGCAGACGCGAGCTTTCTGAAGTCATCATGAGCAGTTTTCTCAAGGGTTGCCACCCCAAATACCCTCTGGTAAAATTAAATATATATAGAAAAAACAGTGGATCAATTGCTGCGCATATTTCAAAACTACTGAAAGTTGGGAAGTAGAGAGGATTTGTCAGCTTATGACCGTTAAGTCCAACGTGGGCATATAGAGAAATTTGAATTACGACCAGAAACAGGAAGAAATCATAGTCATTGGACCGATTTTCCCAAGAATTAACTCATTCTTTATCTTTATCGCTTAATTGTTATGTGTTTTAATTGATTAATCATATCTATTTCTATCTATCTATATACATAGACACAACATAATTGAAATAAATAACATCTTTTACTCTTTTGGCGGGGAGGGGACATGAAATCTTCAATCCCCCACAAATTAAAATATTAGCTAATGTTTAAAATATCGACATATGTATCAACATAAGGAAGTCTCAATACCAATATTTCCCAATATTGAGAAATCATCATGAAATCTCAACATGCAACATATCAATTGACACCACTAAGTTTCGGCCGTTCTTTTATGATTTTTAGAGTCCTAAATTTACATGCTTTGTGCATTTTTTTCAATGACCAAATAAGAATATCAAACTCAATTTCAATAAAATTAACTAAAACTCTTTAAATATGTAAATATATGATAAAAGATGAACAAATTTTAGAACATGATTCAGTTTTTGACATGATCATATGAAAAATACTGTCTACAGCATCCCATACTAATACATATAGCTTGATAGAGCCAATACCGATGCGGCTACGAACAATGTTAGGACTGATATTTTAGTCCATGAGAATGACCCCATCACAAGAACCATCTTTGATAGGAATTGTAGTTCATATTCAAGTCAGTTCAATGAGGGTGACCATGAAAATATTGACCGCGTTAGTCTTTTCCTTCTATTTTTCCCACATTCTATTTCTACATAAGGATAAAAGTGTAGGAGGACGTTGTAGATGTCCAGAACGGACATGACTTCTTCAAATGTTAGAAGACCACTAGCATGCACCCAGGACCAGAGCATGTTGTGAAAGCACACTGAGTGGGCATGCTTTGACCAGTAACCCCCTAAGTATATGACCCCGTCACAAGAACCATGCCAAAGCCAGCTACTCAATTTCCATGAAAAGAATCGGTTTGGTGCACAACTGACCGGGAAGAAATCGGTTTTGTATGCAGCCCAAAAGAATATGACGGTCATCATTGCCAAATAACTTCCAAGAACTATGCCTGTCGTAAATATCTCAGCCAGCTTCCAGCTGTCAGGCATAGGAGATGGTTTGACCCGATCCTTCGATATAGTCATTATGGTACCTGGCACGTCAAATTATAAGTCAGTTCCCAAGAGAAGTTTTGTGTAAAATATCATGCAGAAGCCGCATTAACATATTCAAAACTAGTTAGGGAAGAACAATAATAACTGTAAGCAAAAAGAAATAGTCTTTGTTCAACTGTAATGAGAAATGGAAGTTGCAAATGACAACAGACACCAGTTTAATCGCGTTATTTCAAACACTTCATAGCATAGATGTAAATATTGGCCAATATGTATCGATATTGAGTTCTCCGATACCGATATTTCATGAGACTCATCAATATATACGATAATTGGCTTGTATATTGACCGATATAACCTTGTTAGTATACAATTATCAGAAATATTTTTTCTTCTGATAAATCTAATACTAATGCGTATTGTTTAATACCGACACAGCCACAATCAATACCGATACCAATATTTACATCCATGCTTCACAGAATGGAAGTTTCTTAGCTATTCACTACTCAATATGGACAAGCAATAAAAAGATTCTAAATGTTGACTAAATGTAATAAAATATGGTGTTAATTCATCTTTTGATGATCCCATAGGTTCACTGCGACCATCATAATGCAGTCGTGACCACCCCTATGCTTGCTGATGATATACTGTGATTTAAAACAATGGATGGACCTGCTTAATCAAATTGCAACCCAAACCCATGCCAAAAGACGAGAAAAAGGGGGGGAAAACAAGGCCATCAGACAAAATGAAAAAAAAAAATAATAATAAGAAAGAAATAAATAAAGCAAATCAGAAAGATGAAAAGAAACAGAACGACAGATAAAGAAAGATTTTTGCATAAAGGATCAGGGGCGCACCATCATTGAGGATGGCAATGATAAGCACCATAAAGGGTGGAAAATCAAATTTCCATATTAGAGCCAGCAGCATGAAACCAAGCTGTCACCAAGGAAAAGACAAGACAAATCGAGTAAGGAAGACAACTGCAGCATGGATCAAAACATATTGATAGTAGGAAAAAGAAAAACTTTCTTAGATAGACGAGAATGAACAACTTACCACAATACGGATAGTAATGGAAACTGCATAAATCTGAAAGATAAAACAAAAGACAAATAAATCAATTGAAAATATGGATGCAAATAGCGGTATAGCTATTGGCCGTGATTATAACGATCTCGAACATATTGAACAATGCGTATAAATATCAGATTTATCGGAAAAAAAAAATTCTAAAAATCATAAACTAAAATGACAACATCTGCCAATATTTCAATTAATACGTCACTGATATAATAACATATCACGATATTGTCATGATATCGAAAAATATCAGTATTTGGGACCCAAATATCGATACATATTAACTAATATTTATAATATCTACCAATATTTACATCAGTGGTTGAAAAGGATTAGATGTAATATCACGGGTTTGTAGGTTCATTCACAAATAAAGATGTGATCGACGCCCCCCCACCCAAAAAAGAAAAAATAACTAGGCTAGAATAATTATTATTCTTAAAACAATAGTTTGCTTGTTTCTGTTACCTTATGGTTTTTTTTTATTTTTAATTCATAGAAATAGTCATTTGGTTATATATTATTGCGAGTATGGATATTTTACCATGGTAATCTGATTCCATATTTGAACTAATCAACCAAACAACTTCAAATACTTGAAGGGATTGTTTGCATCTAGAAATATTTGTAGGAAATGAAAAAATTAAAGAAAAATACATTTTTATATTTGTATTGCATGATAAATCACAATGAAAAAATATAACAAGAAATATTATTTGAACATTTATACTTAAAGAAAGTGATTTTTTTCATTTTCTTATATTTTTATTTTTCTTTATTATTTTCCTTTCCTTCTAACTTTCCTATGACCACACACAACATAACAGGAATGGGCTTCTCATTCGTTCAATCACGTCACCACCAAGAAAGGGAAATCATGGAAATAGTCAAATTATAACATAAAATCACTATGGTGTGAGCAACTTACTGTGTAATTCTTCATTCTCTGGAAGATTGCTCGGCTAGTTAAAACAGCACTAATAATGACACTAAGACCAGGCTCAGTAAGGACAATATCGGAAGCACTACGAGCTGCATCAGTTGCATCGGCAACAGCTATACCAATATCGGCCTTCTTAAGAGCCGGGGCATCGTTGACACCATCACCCGTCATTCCACATATATGTTTCCTAGCTTGCAACCGCTTCACAATCTCATATTTGTGCTCTGAAGCAAGATGCAGATAATAAATCCATCAACATTACCAAAACGAGCAATGGAAAGAACAAAACTCGGAAGCAATAAAAATGGTGAGTCGTGGATGAAATTATCAGTATTGGCTAGCATCAAGTAATCTATATCAGTATCAATTGTATTGGCTAATATATCGTTAATCAACGATAGATAAGACTTAGTCACTGTATCAAAAAAAACATCAAATTACCAATGTCGGGGGCCGATCCGATATAAATTGGCTCGGTAGACATTTTGCATAATGGCCTATATTTGTGCTCAAAGGCAAAACACAGATGAAAAACCCATAAACATTACCAAAAGGGCAATTGAAAGAACAAAACTTTAAGAAATAAAAATGATGTTGAATGAAAATATTAACAGTATTGACTGCATCAGGAAATACATATCAGTATCAGTCGTATCGAGCACAAAAATTTTTTTTTTTCTCTTAGGGAAAATATCAGTTGTATTGTACCATAATTTCAATATCAGCCCATATATTGATGATCGCAACTTATCGACTTTTGTTTCCATATCAAGAAATATTATTTTCGGAGGGCCAACACTAATATAAATTGTCTAACATTGTGCATAATGGCCTATATTTCACTCTATACATACCAGGGAAAACACCAGCAAATCCATCAGCCTTCTCAATTAGATCGTCGACAGGTAAAGCAGCAATTGACTCATCCTTACTCTGCCCAAGCAAAGAAGAAGAAGGATACATGTTGGTTCCCATACCTAGACGACGGCCGGTTTCTTTTCCTATCGCCAGTTGATCACCTGATAGAGAGTAAGCCATTCAGCCAAAGCCCAAATAGCATAGCGTAATGTATACATGGTTACAGAAATTTAACACATCTCATAATTCTCTTTTTCAGGGAACTAATATCAGTACCCCTCAAGTACAAAGAGTTTCCAACATCCGGTATAATATTGATCATCTGTTTTAACCGCCTATAATGCATCTCATGTGCTACACATAATAAGCATGTTATTTATGTTTGGACTTAAATTCACTAAGGACTATAAATTATCAGATGTCAGTATTTTTCTTATATTAAACAAGCTTCAGAGACTACAGATTTGAGTTCTATTTGACTGATAGCATTTCCAACCCATAATTGAAAAGCTCCAACTATTTTTCATTCCTACCTTATAACTGAAACATTCAGAAGACCTAACAGGTAACATAGAAATGAAAAATTTCTACATCGGCATCATAGTGGCCCTTATATCAAAATAGTCTGAAATGTACTTGTAATTACATATATCTGCATTCATATCTATGTATGAGGATGTCGGGTGAGCACAATGTTGTTCAGAGTTGCAAAGCACATTAAGGTGAAAAAGATCCTAGGGTTAAAGCGCAAGAGCAGGCTTGATTGAAGTGAGGTACCTATTATGAAACATGTATATAATATACTCTTGTAATGATTTCTAATTGTTAAAACCAATAACAAAATAAAAAATACCAAAAAAATATTTCGAACAATAATATAAACTCATAATTTGACTAGCAACATAGAAGATAGTAATCAATAAGCACACACAATAGTACAAGAACAATAAATTCATTGACTTGAAATATTGCTCTGAAATATTCATAGTAAATACTAATATTTATTATCGTCATCAAACAAAGGTTCATCCTCTTCTACTTCCTTAGACTTATATGCCTAAATAACTTCTAAATCTTTTTCTCTCTCTCCAAGTTAGAATCTCTCTCATTTAAAAGCAATTCTAGAGGCACTTCTCAAGCAAGGTTTACATTAACTCCCAATTTAGTGCAATCTACAATTTCATTTACTACAATAATTTTAGCCACAGATACTCGTGTAAAATAAACACCCTTAAACATAAATTCATTATCATCATCAATCCCATTTCATAAATACCAATAATAACATAGCAGCATATTCCCCTCAGATGGCAATACATTATTTCACTTGCAAGGAGATTACTAAAAACGAAGGTATATCATTTGACCTATTGTTCATATCTTTCATCGATAATCGGAATAGGTATGGAACATTGAGTTTGAAGACAACACACACCTGTGATCATTTTCACATTGACTCCAAGATTCAGAGCTCTCCTTATAGTCTCTGCACTGTCATGCCTGGGTGGGTCAAAAAGAGGCATGAGACCAATGAATTGCCATGGGCCTCCCGGGCTTTCCTTTGTCCCCTCCGGAACTTCCTTTAAAAATGTCACATTAATTTGAATAAAGGATTAGTAAAGCAACATACTTCCCACTTGATCAAAACGAATGGGACAATTAGTGGGAATATGGAATGAAATAGTGACCAATATATACCGATATCCGACAACCGATTCCAATATTTCACAATACATCGATGAAATTGCATATGTTTCCGTATTGATGAGGCTTAAAAAATTCTCACTTGGAGTGAGAAATTGCTTTCACAAATGAGAGGGCCAGCACATACTGCAAATATTTTCCAATATATAGGTCGACATTTGCCCCCAATTCGATTAGCTAATGAATTTTTTCTAATACGTCCAATACCAATGCACATAGATAAAAATATTAGTAGCAGTATTCATAACGGCCGCATCGTTATCAGTATCAGTATATAAACTGGAAAAGGTCAAGTATATTTACCGATATTTTAAATATCGGATACCATATTTTAATATTTCCTCCAATATACCCCATTAGCCCCATGCTCCAATACACACAAAAAATTGCATCTAATACATCTAAAACTAATATGTATCACCTGATATTGGATGATATCTATTGGTATCAAATGTATTATTGGATGCAAGATTTTTTTTTTTTTTTTTTTTAACAAATTAGCACAAGGGGAAAATATGTGCCAACATATTGACAAATATTG
Organism: Nepenthes mirabilis; assembly: GCA_025585075.1. Classification (NCBI taxonomy): domain Eukaryota; kingdom Viridiplantae; phylum Streptophyta; class Magnoliopsida; order Caryophyllales; family Nepenthaceae; genus Nepenthes; species Nepenthes mirabilis. The sequence continues at coordinate 10,194 of JAODPA010149391.1, forward strand.
GGTGGATGCGACGATATTTCAAATATCAGTCGATATATTGAAATATATTGGCGATACGACAACATAATTTAATTTTGTCATAGTATCGAAAAATATCGAAATTGGGGACACGATATTGATATTTCATCAACTGATATTTTATTTCATGCCGATACAACCAACACCTGTCAATTACAGCATTGACAATAGATACCAATCCTGAGATTTTCATCCATTGGGCGGGAAGGAATACCTGATATGCTACAGCAAGTGAACGCAGGCCTCGCTCAGCAAACTTGTCAATTACAGCATGAACTCTTCGCTCTATGTCTGACTTATTGTGTGCAAGATTTAGAATCTGAGAAACATGGCGCATATCATAAGCAGGACAAAGGCAAGTCTGAGTAAGAGCTAATAACATACATCAGGAGAAAAGTACCTGTTCGGGTGCACCTTTGCTGACCCGATGCATTTTTCCTTGACCATCAATGTAAGTCAATGCCGTACGTTTATCGGTGGGGTTAAAAGGCAGGAAGTGCACCTCATGGATGCCAGCTCGAGCCTATACAAGTTCAACAGATAATATGAAAACAAACATAAAAGAGATTCAATGGAGAACAAAAATGTAGAAATAAAATGGAATATAAAAGAACTAACCTCTCTAGGGTCAGCGAGCGTGCCAACTATGGCAGCATCTATGGCATCTTGGTTTTCCGTTCTAGAGGCCCGAGCTGCCATCAGAACAACTGTATTTGCATCTATACCTTTGGCAAAAACCTGAGAAGATTTTGATATCAGGAAAACAACACAAGAAAGCACATAATTCAACTTGTTGCACAACAACATAACCTAAGGAGAATGGAGACCAACACAGAGCACGAACATGACACAACACCAATATCCCAACACGTTCTTTTTCTAAAAAATGAGGCAACGATGCACTAAGGATACTTATATGATAACATAATTAATAAATAGAATTACTATACACTAAATTATCGACACAAATGCATATTTTTTGTTTCATCATTCCAAAAAAATACATAAAGGAATAACCAATATACAAGTGAACTGATATAGAAAAAAAAAGGATATACAATAGCATACCTCAAATCATAAAAATATAAAATGACAGGAACTTATGTTTTTTAAGATTACCAAAATGAGCTCAGATTTTCTTTAGTATACATAAAGAATCCTATTTTCTGAAAATTACATAATAGCCTAACATGACCAAAAACATGTAGAGATGTGTCATAATAAAAAAGAAAAATAATAAAATATACCAACACGCTAGCCTTGAAAAAGTATCCTTATTTATAAGACCATATGGCAACATCCCTTGAGTGTACATAAAAAACCGCATTTTCTAAAAACTACATAATAATGCAGCATGTCCAAAATATGACAGAGTGCGCCAGAGTCAAAAAGACAAATTATAGAATATGATGACACACTAGCTAGTTAAAAATTGTTAGTGCTTGGACAACCATAACCTTTCGACGGCAACATGCCTAGAGAAAGTTACCTCAATGAGATTCTTGTCAACTGTGAGCTTGTTCAATGTCAAAGTTCCCGTTTTGTCGCTGCAAAGGACATCCATCCCGGCCATTTCTTCTATGGCAGTCATTCTCTTAGTTATAGCTCCCTGCAGTTAATTTAGTTAATTAGAAATCTGACAAGCGGCAGACAGTAGGAGCAGGAGGATCTCGAATGCATTAATTTACCTGCTGGGCTAGGCGATGGGAACCAATCGCCATTGTCACTGATAAAACCGTAGGCATGGCAATGGGGATTCCTCCGATGAGCAGGACGAGTAGATTGTCGATGCCGGGGCGATAGTCTCTTCGTTGGATTGGATACATGACAATAATCTCGATAATCATCCCCACAGCAATAGAACAAATGCAGAAGTTCCCAATTGCAGTCAAAACCTAGAATAAAACAAACGAGTACAAATGAGCTAGCTTCACAGAAAATCACTTTAGTAGTGGTCAAAATTTACTTGATGCCAAACCATTGTAGATATCTGAAACTCAATTCCGGATCAGTTATCAGTCACTAAATAGGAAAAAACAAAGTTCCCTTACTAAAACAATGAAAGTTGGGTAGAAGGCACCTCTTAATAAATCAAAGGAATTGAGAAAACATTCTTTCCTTTCTTTATTAAAGTGAAGAGTAGTTCCTCTTAAACAGTGGCAAGTAACAGTGAAGCAATGAAATATACCAAACATAAAATAAAATTATCGGCCGATATAAATTGGTATCGGTCCTCCAATACTAATATTTCCCAAGACCCCAACAAAATTATGATATGATGCCATATCAATGAAATATTTGCTGATAAACAAGATATTTTCTTAAAGATCGACCGATATTTGTCCTTCGTGTTTTAGTTCCAAAAAAAAAAAAAAATCATGTCTTGAACATATCATCCGATATGGTCAAGATCAATACAGCCACAACTAAAACCAATAACATACAAACAAAAAACAATATCTGTCTCCTTGCCTTTTGGAAGTGCCCCACTTGATTGGTGGTATCAACAAGGTGAGCAGCCTTCCCGAAGAAGGTGTGCACGCCGGTCGCAATTACCACGGCCTCAATTTCACCTTGTTTGCAAGTAGAGCCAGAATAAACTCCATCCCCAGGACCTTTTGTGACCGGAAGCGATTCTCCTGTTAGTGCAGACTGCAAAACCGATAAAACTCACAGCTTTAATTGATTGACAAAAATTCCCAATTATATGATTTAAATGCATACACCAATAAATAGAATAATGGGCTTACTTGATCTATTTTCAATGGGTCCCCTTCAAGAAGGCGAGCATCTGCTGGAATTATATCTCCGAGTTTAACACTAATGATGTCACCGGGAACCAGAATTGAGGCATCTTCCTCAGCCCACCTTCCATCTCGAAGAACCTGCGCATAAGGACCAGAAATCACATATAATCCAAAGGCTGGGATTAGAAGGGGGTGGATAAATAGCAGATATTAAATAGCCATTTAAATCACTTCATACAATCTTTACCATTTATTCACCCAATTTTAAATCTTATCGATAGATATGAGAGTGTGGCACTGAGAAAACCATAACAGCACTTGGTATCTCTAATTCCTCAATTTTACTTAAAGTAACACAATTAGCAATACCTTAGCTTTGGGGGCAAGACCAGCCATGAGAGCAGCAGCAGCATTACCAGCATTGTTTTCTTCAATAAAACTAATAGTTGAGTTGATAACAAGCAGAGTAATGATACCCACAAAGTCTTGCCAATCAGGAGGTTTACCCTGTAACGAAATTGGAATGGCACAATCCATAATTCCCAACAAAACCCTAACAAAAATAATATATACATATATTAGAGATCGTTTTCTCACCCCTCCATTGGCAAGGGCGATTGCCATGATAGCAGCTGCTTCCATAACCCATGACAGAGGGTTCCACATAAATCCCAAGAACTTCAAAATTTTGCTCTCCTGAAAGACACCCAAAGGTTGACATAATCAGGACAGCAATAGATATTCTGTCCTGAAAAATTTGCCCAAAAGCTTAAATTTTGAGGAAAAAATCCCAAAAAAGAGAGAACTTACAGAAGAAAGAGAGAACATAAAGGATCTGACATTCTAACTGTCAGAGAAAGATGGGGAAAAACTAAATGAAAAACCTCAAAAAAAGACCACCTTTTTCTCTTCAAGCTTATTGGGACCAAAAATGGCGAATCTCTCTTGCGCAGCCTCAGTGGTGAGACCCTCTTTGCTACATCTCAAATTCTCAAAAACTTCTTCGATGGGTATATTTTCCTGCACTCACAAAGTTTTAAAAAGTTCCAAATATTCAACATAAATCAGCAAACTTGTCTAAACCCACAAGTCTAAAGAAATTAGCAAGGCCATATATAAACCATAATTTTTTGTTCCACAGATCCATTACCAAATCAACAGTCTCCTTCAACACAGCGTCCAAAACTTCAGACTTATCCGCCATCTCTCTCTATCTCTCTTCAATTTCAGTTGCTCGATCTAAAAATCGAATAACAGAGGCTAACCCATTCAACAAAAGACCATGAATACAATAAGAAATTGAAATTCTAGATAAAATTAATACTACCCGGTAAGAAAATTCGGATTTTCTTAAGATTGAGTAGGTATGGAGAGAGAAAATAAGGGATGCCCACCAATGAATTAGAACAAGTGAGTGCAGCAGCGCTAACAGTTTGATAACCCCCCGCCTTCTCTTCCCCTCGATCCCCACAGATATCTTCCTCATAAAAAAATATATAAATTATACAAAATGAAAACAATACCTACTGGCAATTGTTTTGCTGAATCATTATATTCAGAAATCAAAGAAATGGTTACTTTTGGAAAAGGACTGGCAAGTGTGATGAACCACGAAGAGCCGTCTGCCTGCCCCCACTCAGTAATCTTTTATTAATCTGAGCAAAGGAAAAAAAAAGTTCCTTTTCTTATATATCAATATCTTTTATTTAAATTATTTGTAATCTGAAAAGGATAGGCCAAAAAACGGAAATATATTAAACACTTTTTATGCCGTGGTCAAGTGTTCTTCCATGTAAACTCCAAAATTTGATTACTCTGATTTTAATTGCCATTTAATGTAAAAATGACAGGTTGCTGTCAAAAAATTTTGACATTTTAAGTTATAATTTTCCATACAAACGGACACATCAAATCAACAAAGATCGGTTTTGTTTATGGCAACTAGAGAGCCCTTACATGATTAAGTTCTTTTTGGAGGGGTAAATATATGTTATGTTCACAATTGATCTAAACATATTAATTTTTATTAAGACGACGGAGGAAAAATTTAGTATCAGAGTGATTTATTTACATGATCAAATCAAAAGAAAAATACAAATTATGTCGTTTAACTATTTTTTTTTATTATGTGTTTTTCAAACACTTAA